>JAOYSI010005219.1:0-13696 GCA_025775065.1 Hiodon alosoides
GTGTGTGTGTGTGTGTGTGTGTGTGTGTGTGTGTGTGTGTGTGTGTGTGTGTGTGTGTGTGTGTGTCTGTGTGTGCGCGCGCGCGTGTCTGTGTGTGTGTGCGCGCGCGTGTTTGTGTGTGTGCGCGCGCGTGTTTGTGTCTGTGTGTGTGTGTGTGTGTGTGTGTTTCTGTGTGTGAGCTTTCACCTTTGCCTTGCGCACCTACTGCCTCTGCTTCAGTGTTCAACTGAGCAACTAAACCCTAGAAGAGAACTGGTTGGTGGGACTACCCATTAACTGGAAATCCAGGTAAATTAAGTGGATGATAGATTTTCAGGTTTCCAGTTACTTAATCAAATTTATAACTGAAACCACGGGTTGCAACAATAGGGAGGGGGCAAAAGGAAACTATGAAAACAGTCCCAGAAACTGGGAGGGGAAGAGGAAGCAAGAAACAGAGGGACTGAGTCAGTCCTTAGAATGTAGGTCAGATACTCAGTTGGATTATTATTTTATTTTTTTAAGTTTTTCTTTTAAAACCCTTACTTGACAGGCCAAAGGCCTTACTAAATTATACAGCAGTTCATGTGCTTGCAGTTCCATTTTTTGCCAGCTGATGGAAATAAGCTGTGGACTTAGGGTCTTCACCGGTATAATGGGATTTCTGCCCAGGCCAGGACGTCTCACTCTACACCTCTAGAACCCACCCGCCTTTGCAAATGTCCGGTGCCACATGTCTTAAAGCAACAGGACAGCTCAAGTGCAGCTCCCCCTGGAGGGAGGGAGGCCTCTTTTCAGGCACATTCCAGGTTGACGTCTGGTTTTGTGGTATGGAGTCTTCCCACAACGAGAGGTTTGTAGCGCTTCAACGTCCCGGCCGTGTGTCACCAGGGCCTGATCAAAGTACTCTCTTCTTTTACTTTCCATTAGCCCAGCTGACGCTAGCTAGCCAAACTGCGCTGGATTTTTCGATGCTCTCCGCTCCCTTCACAATGTTCAGAAGTGCATTGCACACAAGCACATGTGCACATAAACATTGCACACAAGCACATGTGCACATAAACATTGAACAATCGCATAGCGGATATGTATGGGTATGGCAGCACACCGGGATGCAAAAACGCGTGGTGGAAGAGAAGAGGTAGTCCTTATACTATATATTAACCTCCCGTCATCCTAATTCATCAATGCTTCCCTCTCATAGCTCTGGAAAAACCATATTGCTGCTGTTCTGACTGTGTCCTTCCCAACGTGCTTTGGTTTCTCTTTTTAACAAGAACGCTGTCCGAATGCGCTAGAAGTTCTCCGCATAGCTTTCAGTGTTTCAACACACAACCTTGACGTTTTAGAAATCAATTTAGATAAATATCCCCACCCCATAAATTAAAGCTTGGATTCTTTTTGTTCGGCCGTACCAAGTATGTTCCGGGCAAAGATTGAATCCTCTAAATTTTTGATTACTTTGACTTGTATACTTAAAAGAGGTTCTATGCACCTATGTGAATGCGTTATGTTGAAAGAGCTGGATTGATATAGTAACTGAAGAATGTCAGGGTCGTGTCTACACGCTTGCTGTGGCGGGGTGATTGACGTCAGGTTTGAGAAAATTGAGCTGGGGTGTGCAGTCAATTGATCTACAAAATATAGTATGATAATGTGCAATATAGAAAAATTACATTAGTTTTCTACACACTACAAATATCCCGTTTTTTTTTTTACTTCAGTTTAAATACATTATAAATATAAATTTTTGAATATAATTACATGATTTAAACTGCTTGTTGTTGTTGTTATAAAATGTGATTTGTTCTTTTCTTTCTTTTTCCTTTCTAAAAAAAAAACAACTTTTAAAACCCTGGGTTTGATTGAGCGTGCATGAGGTGTGGACATAACGTACCTCCCTCTTATTTCACACGGGCGGGCCCTGTGTGTTTGCAGGGGAGTGTTCGAGAAAGTGAGACACAGAGACGTAAAGACTAACGAAACAGTGGAGCCAGATAACCGAGGGGAGCAGGGGCAGTGTTACGGGGGAGAACTTGTAGTGCTGTGTGTGTTTTACACCATACGTTTTGGGTGACGGTCAACCGTTCTGAGCTTGAAAGGGGTTATGGGGAGAGGTTAAAACTTGTTGAAACCAACCCCTTTCTATTCGTCTGGGAACCATCCTTCTCGAGCTTCAGAAGGTAGGCATGTGACCCAAATATACGCCTCGGAGAAAAGGGGGAATGAGAAGCCTGAGCTTGGAACAGTTGTGCAGTTGGGGCCGTTTTTTGTGTAAGCGGGACAAATAAAACTGCAGCCTGGAAGGAGATGGAGATGTCTGTTCCTCCACAAGCCAACCGTCAGTTCCTTGGATAGGCTCCATTTAGGCCGACTACCAGAACTCTGCAGAATGGTATCCTTATGCTTTAGCACGCGGCTGTCCGCTCCCGAGCGGGTTCTACCAACGGAATCTCATCTTCTGGATCTGGGGCAGCCGATTTACGGTCACATGATTAACTGGCCTGTTTCCCTACCTTTTAGATTTTTAGCACGTGGCGTGGAGAAGGGGGGAAAGATACGTTTTCTTCTTTTTTTTTTTTTTTTAAAGGCTTTGTTTATGTATATAAAGAAGGATTGGTTTTTTGAGCGAATCGTGCGTCTTGAATGACATGGGTTTTCCGTATGCATTTTTTTAAACTGCCGGTTGACAATCTGACGGGCCCAGTGCCTTATTTAGACACAATCTTGTAGGTTATTTCCTCTCTTTTTCTCTTTGGGGGCATTTTTGTTTCACTGATCCCCGTTGTGTAAAAAAAAACAACTTACTATTGAAGACATATTTATACAGCTACACCTATGTTTTGTATGTTTATTATCCTTTATTTCCTGGTTCATACTTAATTAATCCTCTTGTCTACAGTATCAGACCATATTAGCGTAAAAACATCCCCCAGAAAACATGCATTTCCTGTTTTGCATTTATGTATGAAATCAGTATTTGTAAAAATATATATATATATATATTTTAACTGTCCTCACATGTAAAGAACAAAATATAAAAAAATACATCTGAATAAATTAACTTCAGTATTATTACTTTATTTGCGTATTTTTTTTTTTCCTAGTGTCAGTCATCTGCCTATCTGGTTTAATTTATATGTGCTGGATAACTGCACTACCCACATTCAGTTCTCATTGCTTTTCCTTGCCAAAGGGTTAGGTTTTTTCATCAGTATCGAATTCACCCTGTACTCCCTTTAAATGTGTACTCCAGGGTTGACACTAATCTGGATCTAGGTCTGGAGCTCCTTACACCGTTGGAGAATTTACCGGATGTGTCTGAAGGTGTTCCGGTCTGGTCCAGGTGCCTCTGGACGTGAGTATCACAGAGCCTCTTATTTCTCAGAGAAATGCTGATGTGACAGACCCCTATATCAACTGGAGAATTGGGCAGATGCAGTCGCTTATTGGAACATAGAAGACGGTTCAGCAGCACGCCGATTCTGCTCACTCTATCATATCCCCTTTTTCGACATGTACTCTTGACTTTGACACTGTTCTGTAAGACAGAGCAGACCTGTCTCCTATAAAGTCAACTAGTTTTCATTGACCAAATTACTGATGTTTTGTTCAGAACCTAAATCTGAGTTCTGTACATTGTACCCTAGCCTTCTAGTCTTTACAACGGAAGGTTGGGAATTTCACAGAAATTCACAATAGTTTTCAGCACCTGACCACAAACTGTAGCAGTCTGTTGTCCTTAACTAGTAACGGAACCCTAATAGTGTACAGCAAGGAAGGCATCGGCCTTACATCTGATTTTATCAGATTTTATCCAGTTGTGGTTTGACGTAGTTTCTGTTTTCCTCCAATAGATGGCTCCCTTAGACCTATAGAGCGAGTAACTGTTTTGTAATCATGTTACTTCCAACGCCTCAGCCTCAGCTAAAGACATTGGGGGAGGGTTAAGTAAAAGAAGCCGTCGTTCTGAGTGTATTAGTATTTTTGCCGTTGTATTTAAGCCAATCAGAATTAACTAAAATCAAAATGTTTCACACATTACTTATTAGCCTAATCTCACTTAATTCATTTTGCTGTTTTTGTTGTACCCTGAAGGTGTATAAAATGTTTATAAGTTCCACAAAGCATCCACAAGTAATAGCAAGTAATAGTTCAGGAACCCCTAGTTTTCTAGTCGGCGCTTTTTTTTACCAAAATGCGAAAAATGTGTTGCGTCAGTCAGTCGGGGTTGTAGGCTTATTCACGTACAACACGTTAATACTTACAGTTAGAGTAAAAAATATCTATATTTTTCTCAGTACTAAGCTACATAACTAAAATAATTGTGACTGGCGGCGAAAAAACTACGTGCCTCAGTTGGTCCGATAAATGGGAATATTTTCAAACTCGGCGTGTGTTGACCATTCAATAGTGCTTGTCGTCGAAGCTCTCCGTCCCGGTTTTCAGTTCCCCCCTCTCCAGGCTGTGGTTGCTGCTCCGGGCGCTCTTCTCCAGCAGGGGCACGCAGGTGCAGCCCACTGCGACGGAGATGTAGTTTTCTGTGTAGGTGTAGCGCCCCCCCGGGCAGGGGCTCGTTCGGCGCAAAATGACTGATGGCATGTAGACCGGTGTACTGCGGTACTGGTCGCTTTCTTCCCCAAACGGACCGGTCAGACACCCCTTGCACAAGCAGTAAGCCTCGGGAATTAACCGGGGGTATCTGGAGGGATCTTGAGAGATCCTGTGTGCAAACAGACGGCTTTATATATCGCTATAAGATCTTGAAATTAGTGACTATATCTCACACTTATGTATTTTTTACTGTACAAGTACATAAAACATAACACTGCACTTGAAATGAATGCATGCCGTAGATAATATGTCAGTGCCCCTGCGATCAACATATATTAGGTGAACTTCCAATAAGTAAAAAAAACGCGGTAGTCGCGCACATGCCTACCTGTATGCCCAGGGGGAGATGCTGAGAAGGTTTACGGGGAGACGAGACTTTCCGTCCGGCGCGGGTCGCCCCGTCGTCGGGCAGGTGAGATTTTCCCTCTCCAGTGGCGCAAGCTGCAGCGTGTGGTGGAATGCGCTAAGGACACCGACCGAGAGCCGTCCGAACATCTGCTCCAGGATCTCCTCCGGCAAGTCCAGACAGGGTCGGGTCCGCGGCACCTTCCTGGACACCTTCGCCCCGGAGCATACTTCGCCCGACAGCAATGTCAGAAGCATCAGCGGAATACATGCTGGTCTTGACATAGCTGCGGCACAACGCGACACAACCCCGACACGTGCACGATACTATTAGAAAAGATGTTAAATGTATCTGACTTTTTAAATTGTGATGCTAACTCGAGTAACAAGACGAAAACTTCTATCAAAATCTTTTTTTTCTTTTTCTGCAGACTATCATTTGCCGCAAACCTGCGATTGCTTGCATGCGTCGCATTTTCTTGCGAAGTTGGTTCTAAAAGTGTTTGGAGGTGCGCAATCTGATTGTAATTCCAGGTTGATTCGGATTTTATTTAGCATTTGGCGAACAAAGAAATAATAATCGCTATGTGAAAATTACCGATGAAACAATTCCGCGGGAAATTTTACCAAGCGTTTTAAATTGTCCTCATGAACATACTACTGCCAAAATATTCTCACCTAGTTCCGTAATATACAAGTAACAGACTTATCTTGAGTGTTTCCTTACCGTTGTTGTTTACGAGTTTGTCCGCTTGTGGCAGTACCTTGAAAGTAGTAGCAAGCCTTGTTAAAATTCAACAGTGACATAGCTAGTCTTTTTTGGAACCTGTCCCAGATCTGAAATGTGCCTGTAACCAATTTTTCTAATATTCCCGAGCGCATGCGTCGAGGCGAGAAGTGACGCGTGGATTAACAGGGACACTAAATTCTTTCTGGTGAAGGAATAATTTAGCTATTGTGTCTTCCTCTGATTTAAGATGTAGAAGCTCATTAAATTCAGTTGAATTTGCTATAGTTTTTTGTTGGATTAGCGAGTTTCTACAAAAAAGGGGAACAGTTATGTTCAGTTATTATAAGTAATTATAATACATTTATTTTGAAAAATTTATTTTATCAAACAATATTGTCAAATAACTGCCCTGGCTGTGACTCCACAGTCCACACGTGGAACAGCGCTGTTGTGACCCCTGCATTGCTCACAGGGCGCAGTTTTTAACTGCACAGCTAAATGCTAAAATCCTGAGAGGGATTGCTTTTCACACTGCATATTTTCCAACCTGATTTGGTTCAGAAAATGTACAGCTGTCCAGGCTACTGTTGCTGCCAGCAGCCCTAATGGTCTTGCTCTCCGGGTTTAGTTCTTGTCATACCAATACAGAACTTTCGAGAAAATATAAAACCCATGTGAGGAGAACAGCAGTACGTCTCAAGTTGAAGTGAAGAGCTACGCCAGCTCACCTGGATAAAAAACACTGGCTTTTAATGTCGGCATAAAACGTTGTTATAAACGTACGCTATTAAAGCGTAATAGCAATACAGAGACACTGTGTTTACGCAAATTCCGAGCAGGATTATACTATTGTTGGCACATTTCCTCTGTGCGAGAGCCATTGCATTGCCAATTGTGAGTCGTCTGATCAACATCTGGGGGCCAGGTAACCGTGGAAACGAACCGAGACCACGAAAACAGGAAGGAGATAAGCGATCTCACACCCCGATTGCCAGAAGTTTCAAAGTCATTCGATGCCTCTCAGACTCAGGGGTTGGTGGTAAAGAAAATAATGGATTTAATTCTCTTGTCAGGGGCACTAACAAACTACAAAGTATTAAAATGTATGAGTCCTTCTTTAATTCGAATTAAAGCCGTACATATTTAGATGCAGTTACATTAGTGGCGCATTATGTGCAGTTGTGGGAACACAGTGTAGTATATGTGTGTATCCCACAATTGGACCTCATAAAGATTCTGTGGCATTCTCTAGTGAGAAGAGGTGCTTTTTAAAAGGGAGAGCTTCAGGGGAAAAAAACAAAACTTCCATTGCCTCTTACTTCAGTTCAGTTCAGTTACACTTGTGTGTATCAGAGGTCAGACTCAGGGCAGAGTGTGAGGTTTGATGAACACGGTGCGAGTCAGAGTCAGCTCGGTCAACATTCAAGGTCAGGTCTATGAACGGCCCATAGATGCGTGGGCCCTCGTTCCCAGCTCTGTATGACATGGGCAGGCCTCTCACCAACAGCCCAGGAACGCCCTCTATCCTCTGGGACAGCCGCCTTTCAGAGTCAGCCTGGCGTGCTGGTGGGGCATGTTTGGAGGCTATGCGCCTGTGTGAGATCTCAAGTTTCCTCAACCACCGGGGTAGGCTAATATAGTAAAACCTTATTATCCTACACACTGGGGGATTAATTCGCTCCATTCATATGCCTGGGTATTGCAGTGTTCGGTACAATATCTATGACACAAAAATACTTAATAGCTGCCACCGGGTTTGCAGAACACTGGACCGTAGAAGCTGAAATTCAGCTGAAAAGATTCTCTTTATAATATTCAACTTTTAAAATCTTTCTTTAAGTGATGCCACTGTGCCTGCTAGAGGAACTGCTGCAAGGAGCAGTTTAGTTGTCTGCCTAATAAATAAACATCTATATACAAAAAAAAACACACAGAAGGTGAATAGGATCTGACAGAAAAGAAGGTGGAGGACGGTGACTCCAGTCTCAGGATGGGGGAGGGCTTCAGAGAGACAGGTCTAACGGGGGCACTGAAGAGGTTTTGTGGAAGCAGGAGCAGCAGCAAATATAATAGCCTGACAACAATTTGTTTGACACTGGGCCCAGCACTGTTCCACAACTAGCCGATAAGTTTCCAACCGGTAAAAAATACCCTTGGAGAGTTTCCGTCAACAGTTTCCTCCACAGTCCCTACCAGAGCCCTGTCGAACCTGTGAACGAGAATGAACCGCCGCCATGCACAGAGCTGGAAGGCAGAGAACGGCTCCTTTGTGTGCAGGGTTTCCAAGTCGCAGAGCGCCCTGCTTAATCAAACACCGGAAAGAATGAAGGCGGGGGGGGGGGGTCCCGCGTCATCATGACATCGAGGAGGACGGAACGAGCAGGAAGAGAGAGACTGAGCATCTGCTCTGGGTTTTCTGATCCGATAACATCGCATTGCCAATTTATGAGCAGCTGTTTCTGATCCGGCTACATGTCTCCATTTTCTCTGCAGGAGATTCTGCTCAGCTCCGCTCAGGCATGCAATAGTACAGTCACAGCAGCCTTGGTGGTAAGGGGGCTGTTCTTTCTATCGCTTTTTATGCGCCCCAATCAATCAAATGCAGTGTATCATGTATTATACAGTGGACCACGTAGCTTCCATCCTTGATTGGCACCTTCCTTTTTAACCCCTTGCAGTAAGATTCGATACTTTACAGAGTAAACAGAGTAAAAGAATGCCAGCGCAGGATGGGGTCGGCTTCGCCACATAAGGAACTTGGCAGTTAAATTGTCCACCCCCGAATTTTCCCCCTGAACACCCTGCTGGTTTTCCATGTCCACTTCATCGCCTACACTTGGAACTCCTTCAAACCGACTGCTGCAGTTTCACCCCGGAGTGAAAGTCTGCAGGAGCCAAACTTACACTGTGTGATGCTTGGAACTAATGTCACAGGAGGACCAATTCAAAGCTTTACAGCTGCTCTGTTCTGGAGAAACCTACTTACAATCTAACACTTACCCATTTATTCAGCTGGGTATTTAATTCAGGCTGAGGACCTTGCTCATTGTGTGTCACAGTAGTGCTTAGATTTAAATCAGCCACCTTCTGGTGTCAGGTACAGTACCATAACCTCTGCTCCACACAGATTCAAAAACTGAGTAACAGTGTCCTGCCCTCTGAAGATTCATCAGATTGATGTCAGTTGGTGGCGCGCTCACAGCATATGGAACAGATATGATGAATCCTGGATGGTTCGGTGGATTCTTGTGTGGGCGAGCCAAGCTTCTTGGTAGCTTCCTGTAAACAGGAACACCACACAGCCTGATTCCACATGCATGCCTTAATTTAAAAAATAAATGTCATATGACAGATGGTCTCTCTGGCTGAGGGATGAGCACACATTTCATTCTGCAACAAATCAATTTGTGAAGTGCATGTAAGAAAGCAGAGTAATGATTTTCACCACCGCCCCTCTCACCCCCGGGTTTTTACAAATGGACTCCATCAATGCCCTTGAACTCAAACTGGATTCCTGTCCTGAGTTGACCGCTTACCCTTTTTGAACCTGTGGTTAACATGTGCTTGAGGAGAGAACGTTTGCCAAGGTGATGAAGTAGAGTGGCTGCTTGTTTTTTTTGTTACGGCTGTGTGGTAAGAAAGAAAGGTGCACTGAATTGGTATTGGGACTATTATACCGTAAAACCTCTGGATTTGTTAGGTTGTATAGATTTATTGAGCACACACCATGTCATTACTGAAGGACAAGAATGCATGCTGAGGGGAAAAGGCTATCTGCCTTTTGGTCACAGCAACTTTGATTGATTTTTTTAAAAAAAGATGCGATACAATTTTTTTAAACATCATTCCCCATGTTATTAATCACAATTAAAAAGTAAAATTGGATGTGGCTGCATTCCAAACAGGAATACAAAAAAAACGATTCTTTCACTTCTGGGACTGCAGGCAAGAGAAAGCACATGAAAACTATGGGTTTTTTAAATACCAGTAACCAAAAACCATGCAGTAAAATTTAAATAGATTTTTGTTATTTCTTTTCTTTAAAGTAAATATTTACCATATCTACATTTGACTCTCCTGTTCACAAAAAATGAGCATTAAACCCATGGCTAGGAGGACACATACCTCATGAAACACATTTTAAGACAAGAAATAAAAAAGTCTGATTTCTATCATATACACAAAATACACAAACAAAATACATAATGTGAGGTAGCTCCATAAATACATTTTAATAAACAGCAGGTCCCAGTGCTCACATTCATGGCACCAAACATGTGGTGAACTAAATTTATAGTTTGGCTGCGTGTTTTCTCTGCTTAACAGATTTAGCATATTTTAAAGAGTACATTCCACATTGCGTTCATTCAGAGAACGGCAACACCTCCCAGGGATCCAAACGAATCCCAGTTTTAAATCGCGACCACACCTCCTCTGTGCCCTCCCTGTGCTGAACTCTTCTGCTCTCAATCTCTCTCTCTCTCTCTCTCTCTCTCTCTCTCTCTCTCTCTCTCTCTGTCTCTCTCTCTCTCTCTCTCCCCTCCATAACACATCTCTGGCAATCACAGAAGTATAGGTGTGAGTGTGCACAGAAGGCCTACCATGCAAGTCACTGTACAATAAGATAAAACCATCAGCGGCTTCACAGCTGGGCTGTCCTGGGGTTTCAGGTTTCAAAAATACGGTTCCACTTTTACATACATTTCCAGAGATCGTCTGGATCATGTGAACCTTTGAAATCAGGCCACAGACCGTGCTAACTTATTTTGAAATTTTCTATAAAAAAAAAAAAAAGATTATTGCACTTTAACCCCTAAAACTACATCATTTTTGTACGTCGCTGTAAAATGTATATGTAATTATTGTCAAGCACTACCACCTACTGGTTACATGTAGTAACATGCCACCGATGCTACTTAACGAACGGAGAAAGTATTAACAAATAGAGAACTAGGTGTACTTTGCTTTTCACCATCTCATTTGTACTGGGATTGGAATGGCTCCACCCAGGCAGAAGAACAGTCATTTGTGACGTGAGGTCATAATGTTATAAAAACTATCAATATGTCCAGGAAATCAAAAATATATTGTTAATGTGAAATAAAACAAAATACGTAATTACATTTTGTCCAGATAATATTTTTTTCTATATCATTCCATTCCGACTCGCAGTAGCAGTGCGTTTGGAATTAAATTCGTCTGGTAAAAAATAAAAACTAGGTGACAACACGCAACCATTGGATTAGCCAATGGTACAAATATATACAACGGCGTTTTGATTTCACACGTTTAATATCTACTTGCTTGTCACGAATATCTATCGCCGTAATTATCGGAGGTTCGAATATTTCAATAGAAAGTAACTGAATAAAACTGAACTGTCTAGGGCACCATAGGCTGAGTGAGACCCGCCTACTTACGTATAGCGTTTTTACTAAGAGGCGTAACGTGGGATATACAGAGCGGTGTAGGTACAGCTGTGAGAATGAGTTCTCCGAAAAACAAGATAATTTCTGTTATAGGAAGGTAAATCCCCGATTGTTGAAACAGATTATAATGCCCGAAGCGATCTTTCGCTACTTGCTAGTGAGTTAGCCATATGTGATGACCATAGTTCAAGCCCACTGAACTTTGTTCTTTAGTAAAGATGTAAATCAACAGGATAGGAATTACCTCGTGATTGTGACTGCTTTGTCAAGCCTTTTTTGTCATTTGTTGTATTTTAGAATTATACGTCCTATGTCATCGTAAATGTACAATCATTTGCAGTTTAAATTTGCAAGTTATAATGAATCTATTGCAAATTAGAAATTTCCCGAATTTACCCGTTTTGATTTAGTGTGCAAAAAAAACCCCTTGCTTCTTCACTTTTCCTGCTTCCTGTTATTGTAGGAATTGTGTTGAATACAGGACCACAACAGCCTTTAAAAAAATAAATGGAGCCTTTAACTTGCTATCTGTTGTAATAAATCCTTATCTGCTTATTGTGTATGTTATCTCAGCCGACTCTCATAAACAATCAATACATATAAACAATCTATCTATTTTTAACTCAGTGTACTATTGTTAGTAAGATTAGGTTATGCACATTTAACACTGCAAGATGTTACTTTGGACGATTTTTTTCTGTCTGTTTTCGGTATCCCCCCGCTACCTGCCTGTGAGTGGTTTTTCCCCCAGCAGTGTGTGACTCTGTCTCTGTCTCAGTGGGCTGATTGGCCGTTCCTGGGCCATGGTGTTTCTGAGTGGAGGATACAGAGTGAAAATCTACGACAACCAGCCAGGACAGGCAGCCAGGGCGACCCAAGATGTCCGGTCAGTGTCTGACAAACATTGACTGTTTCTGCGCCAGTTTTGATTACTGGTTAACCGTTGTCATGTGGCAGGGGTCAGAGGTGAAGGGAGAAACTGCTTTTCAGGTTAGAGCAGTAACATTTAAGGATCCTGAGACACATTGCCCATTTGCATTCTATTAATTACTGATGCAATACTTTTCGTGGTTATGTACATATTGTATATTTTTTTAGGGGTATCCATGCATATGAATTTCTGGTGTTTTTATGCCCCATAACTGAATAACCTGGAAAACTGACTATAAAAACATCCTGATGCTATAATGTAGACTATCTAAGCCTCTAACTAATGTAAAAGATTTTTAATTAATGACCTTTCTCGTGGGTACAACCATCCCTCGCCAAGCATTCAAACCTGCAGCCGGCTGGTCACCAGTGCAACACAAATTCTCTAGGTCATTTTTTATTTCTATTTAGACTTGCCATAAACATCAATGGGCAATCAGTGCCAGCTGGGAACGATACGGACTTGGTGCATAACCCAAGTTGGTCTAATTCCTTCTCTCTCTATGTTGTGTTGTGCTGCTCGTTGGTCCACGGGGCTGAGCAGTTTTAACTGGTGTCCTCTGCGGTGCGCCTGTGTGTTGGTTCAGTGAGCAGATGAAGGAGCTGCAGCAAGCCGGGATGCTGAGAGGTGACCTGACAGCTGTGGAGCAGTTGGCTCTGCTCAGCAGCCACGATGACCTCGAGCAGGCACTAGAGGGCGCCTTTTTTGTCCAGGTTTGTTTCCACTCGGCAGTGGCTGCTTCTGCGCTCTGTTTTGTGTCTGTGTGTCTGTGTGTCTGTGTGTGTGTGTGTGTGTGTGTGTGTGTGTGTGTGTGTGTGTGGTGTGTGTGTTGTGCCACTGCTCATGGATAGCTATCTGAGGGGCCCTTGTTAAGAGTGTCACCAGCATTCTTAACAAAGCAGGCATTCCTGCTCCTACGTGTGAAATGCAGGACATGTGCCTGTTGGGCTCCAGGGGGCAGAGTGCTCATACGGTTTGCGCCACAGAGGTCCGAATGGAGATCCCACCCTATCAGGTGATTTAGCTTGTGCCCTGTTTCATGTCCTGCCCATTTTTTACTGTTCACTGGCCATAAAAACAACACTTTTGTTGTTTCCTACAACATTGTGGATGTGGGCGGGAACACCTGAAATTGGGATCATGTCCGTCAATGTGATTGGAGCTGGGTGGCTGGCAAGTCTATGCTGGGCACCACCGCTCAAGCTTACGCCTGGAAATAGGATTTCTTCCTTTAAAGAAAAAAGCTGAAATAGACACTCTCTCTCAAACACTAAAACTAAAACATACACTCATCCCATCGCTCTGGGATGGGAGATGTTTTACCCTGCATTGCTGCTGTGGCTCTGCTGTAGACTGTGAATTTGGAAAACTTGTGAAAGCTCTAAGTCACAGGTGTGGACCCTGGGGTGTGTGGTGTGATGGCAGGAGTGTGTGTTCGAGGACCTGGAAGCCAAGAGGAGTGTCTTCCAGTCTGTGGAGGGTTTCGTTAAAGAAGACGTGGTCCTTAGCAGCTCCACGTCCTGCCTGCTGCCCAGCGATGTCTTCTCCCGAATCCAGAATAGGGGGCGCTGCATCGTATCCCATCCGGTCAGAAGCCGGTCACCTCTCTCTCTCTCTCTCTCTCTCTCTCTCTCTCTCTCTCTCTCTCTCGCTCTGTCTCTCGCTCGC
>JAOYSI010005220.1:0-13695 GCA_025775065.1 Hiodon alosoides
CAAGGCTCATTCTTTTTTACATTTAAATTTTAACTCTTAATTTCCCCCCCCCCCCCCCCCCCTTGATAAATAAAGCCCAATTTACTCTAAATAATCACTGGATATTCTGACATTTTAATGTGAGAGAAATATGGTTGGTTAAACACATTAGATGGTTAGACATTCCTTTTGCCCAGCGCCTAATTCTCTCTGTGTTTTCATCAAATGTATGTTTCATCTCAAAGAGATGTAAATAGCGTGCTTGATCTCCCTACAAACATTAAAAAAGAAACTTGAAATAAAAGGAAAAAACCCACTGTGGTAGGATTTTACTAAGTACAGCATATGAGTGTGTTAAACATTCTGCGCTACGGTTTATAACACTTGCAAGCTGTTTCCTATTTAATAAATGCTATTTCTCATTTAATAAAGTGGAGCATGGAAATAAATCAAGCTGCAATTGAACAATTTAAATATCAGATAACGAGGCCTTTTCTGTACAATAATAGGTTCCCTACCTTTCGATAAAAGAAAAAGACTGACAGATTACCATTACTCTGGTCTACATTGTCCGCAGTCTTCTCTATCACATTTCACGTTTTGGTCACAGCCAAAGATAATTATTTTCGATTTTTTTCATTTTTTAGTGATATATGAATTTATTTAACGAATGGTGATTAGCAAAAGCAATACTAGAAATACCTATTTACTGTGTATTACTCATTACATTATCATTCAGGATACCATCCCCCCCCTCCCAACTTATCTTCATATTCAGCAGCTGTTGAGTTGACTCTGAGTTTTTAGTTTTCAATCAAATTTTCTGTGTGCTAATATGCTTCATACTATATTAGCTTATTTTGGGTTCTAAGGTAACCCTGAGTGTAGATTGTGTGAAGGGCTGAATGTGAAAGATACTGGTTCCATGTTTAGGCAAGTGAAGAATTGAAAAACATTCCTTTTTAATGAATTCCCCATTCCCTAACCTTTATTATTTATGGAGAACTCTCCCTATGTCACTGCTTGCTCCCTCCCCCAAGACCATAAAGCGCTTTGCAAACTTTTATGAGAAGAGCTGAAAGCAGAGAGTTTCCATAATGTTTGCCCGCTGTTTCACATGCGAATCTGTTTACTTAGTGACAGTGTACATTATCATTGTCTGCCTCTGGAGAGCAAGAGGCAGGAGGCTTCTCTCTCTGAAAGGCCATTGACTCCAGCCATTATTCATCTGTTTTGCAGGCTCCCCCTTGCCCGCAGCTTTCTGGTTGAACAAATTAGCCTGAAGTGGAGTGTGTTTTGTTGCTTAAATCCTTTTCCGCCTGGTTCATTGGGCGTGTTGAATGGCAGAGCGGCTGAACTGTCTGTCACTGGAGCTGTTTATCTAGTCCGAGCTGTCACTCAGGTCTCCCCACACAGCTGTGCAGAACACGCTCAGATGGGCTGTCGGCTTGCTAAAACCCCGGCCGCTGAGCACTAAGGCAAACAAATCCTGTGCTGACTGCCCTCCTAGGGTCGCTCATCACTGGCTCTGCTGCTAGGGTTCGGGATGTGGGTTTCTGCGGGAGTGTCCCCACTGGAAAAGAATGTCATTGGGCACTAGCTCTGGTCTGCACATGGTCGTACATGTTACACGTATATATATTACTAGTGACCTTAACGTTACATGCAATTATACAAGATCATTCATTAATTATATTAGTATTTTATATATATTGAGGTGGGGAATGAGAGAGATTTTGTTTCAAATTCAAGAACATCGAACAAAGTTTGTATAACTTGTGTAGGATGTGAATGTGCTTCATGACTTACTTCATGATCACTGTTGGTTCCATTGAGTCGTTATGGATTACAGCGGGATTGCCTGGCAAACGGTGAAGATCTCCAGAGCAGCCTTGTCCCAGTCAGTGCCAGATAAATAACACTGCAACACTTTTACACCAGGGGTAATAGTGATTGGTCTCGCATATATACATATGTATCATTTTTGGCATGTCATATTCGGCAAAATAAATTTGTGGTAATGTTTGTAAATGTTGTATTTGATTGGATTCTCCATGGTGACACCCTTGTGTGATGTAGCGCCAGTTTCCTGCACTTGCACGTTTGTCAGCTGGCCTAAGTGAGAAAAGCTGATTGACGTTTAATGTTTAACTTAAACGAGTTAACTTATAGCCGCGTTTGTCGCGAACATTCCAGTGCCGCCCGTAACACACCCACAAGCAAGCAAGAGCACTGCACACCAAGACAGGAAGCACAGTGGTCCTGTTACAATGATTATTTATTAAATTTAAAATATCTTTAGCACAGATTAAAAATTAGACACTTCCATCTATCATGATCGCCATGGGTCTTACGTGATTGAAAATAAACATTCGGAAAGACAGTCCCTATCCAGTCCAACCCTATCCCAGCACAGACCACTGCCTAGTCCATCCCTTCATTATATACGTATCTGTCCTTAGGGCTGAGGCAAATCATATGGCGGTAATCGCATTGTTTCGCGACAGATCGGAAGGGTTTTTGGGTGGCTTTAAAAAAAAAATTAACAAACAGACAAAGGTCTTTTTTTTCTATTTTTATTTTTAATTTTTTAAAGTAAGTCCCGGAATGAACAGTGCCATAAATTCAGATCAGTTCTGCGCCCGCTTTATTGCGTAAATAAAACTATCGGTTTGTTTCAAAACTTTCCCGCCCCCTTCATCAAATGTAATCCCTTCCCTCCACTTTGTCATTTTTTCTGTTTTTGTATAAGAACTATAACTGCAGCTGTAAGAAATATCGACGTTTTAAAGTTGGTCAAATTTGGTTTTGTTTATATACATCAAATAGCAGCCAAACATTTTTTTTATTTATTTATTTTTTTACATAAAAATCCTACCCCTCAAATATGTATTATTTTAAAGGTATAATGATATCACCACGACGTAGCACATAGCGGTATGTTTTTAAGACATTTAGGAGAAGGTTTACATTAACATTCACACACAACATTGTCTGATACACATACAATGTGTAATCGGCTGGGGGAAGCTACGGGGCCATGGTAACGAGGATGAGTGACAGTCCACTGCGACGCCCATCCTTCCATCCATCCAAGTGCCCTCCCGAGGTTGGACTTGTTTTTCCGGTTTGCCTCAACCCTACCTTCCGATGTGAAGACGGGTAACAGCGTAAGAAAAAAAACACCATGAACGTGGCCAGCTAAACCATGAACCACCAAGCAAGAGAATATTGACAGCTAAGACATTATTATTTATTATTGTTATTCCCATGATCTGAAGTCACTTCACAAACCATTTCATTTTTTTAATGTATTTTTTTATTTATTTGTTTTGTTTTGTTTTATTTTTCCTTATTTTTTTTTCTTTTCAGCACATGCCATATGATAGTTCTGGATTATAAAAGTACCTGAAAGAATTGCTAGGTTATCAGCATGCATAGCCGTTGGTTATTTACAACCTATGTACAAGGATGACCCAATGACAGAATGAGCTAACGTTGTTGTTTAAATTACAGCTCTAGTCAGGAGAAGAAAAGGTATCTTCATACACGTATTGGAGTACTAATGGCATGCACATAAAGATAAACTTTACATGACCTTTTATTTTGTTATAATTCTTTAAAGATGTAACCTTTTTTTCTCCTATACTAAGTCATAGCAAATGCTGTTGGTGTTCTAGTGGTGCTACACTGAATAAGCACTGAAGACTGAAAACTCATTTACAGTGGTGACGCAGTGACAGCTGCTATACAAACAACAGTACACACTACAGAGCACTACAGAGCACTACAGGGCACTACAGAGATAGTGGTAAGATGCTGGTGAATTACATTTATTGAAAAGTCTCTCTCATCACATGAACAGTGGGCCAACTGGCACGTCTCTCTCTCTGCCAAGGTGGAGCCAGGGCCATTGTCATTAATTATGGAAGCGATACAGACAAGGCTGTTAGGTACCAACGTGATATGAACTCGGTGGGTGGTGGTTTGAGCCCTCCCACCCTGGGTGAGGTCCTTCAACCCGTTGGCCTATGGTTCAGCACTGAAAAACATTCAGAGAACGTAACAGAACACCCAAAAGTGTTTCTTTGTTTCTTTCTGTCTCTCTCAACACTCCTCAGGCTCCTTCATAATTTAGCAGTAGAAGTTTAGAAGCAGGTTGTTTATTGCAAAAATACACGAACATTATTAGCGTTGTTGTTGTTATCACTTATAGTCGCTGTGATTACTATGATAATTGTTTAAACAATAGCGTGCTTTAATTGGAAGACGTAGATCAAACCTCAGCTCTTCTCTCCATGGTCCCACAGCGTGGCGTCTGCCCGGGCTGAGGGTTTGGATTATTGCAGTCATTAAAGCTATTTCCCTCCAAGCCAGCAGTCTGCCACAGGTTTTTAACACCTCTTCCCAGAACCATCCTAGGCCATGTTGCCTAAAGGAGTACGCTCGGGTTTTGTTTTATTCCCAGGGGACGGTTTGGTTGCTTTGGCGTGTTACCGTCGGGATATCAGACTGAGCTGTGTAGGAAGCCGCGGAACCCTTGGTGCGGGAGAACCTACGGGTTCCAAAGTGCCTTTGGAGTGTCAGTGCGCCGCTATCCATCCGGCAACTTTACACCGCGGTCCGTGTCATCGCCAGTCCCGTGTTCTCCTTAGGCCTCTCGCGTGTTCCATGCAACCGCGGCTTTTCAGTGACCTGCTACGGCGTTTGGACCGCTATGTGCAACAGATCTAACACGTAATGCAGCCGTCTGAAGAGATTCATTAACACAATGCTTTGTTGATTGACAGATAAAGGTAAGATCAATGGAGTACACTTTCCGCGTAATTATACAACACGCAAGATTCAACCGCTGTCATCAGGGCTGAAAAAACCCAAGTGTGTACTCCTCCGTAAACAGCTGCTATTAGGAACAGTTGAGTGCCATACCAGGACTATACACAGTTGATTTCACAGCTCCTCTCGTGATAAATGACAGTGGTGGGTGGCTCAGCATGTTAATGTTTTATCGCATAAAGCTTATTGCCAACCAGGGTCACCGGGGCCAAATGGCAAAGGGTTGAGCTTAAACGCCAGTGCAATGTTATTCCATTTGGTTTAGCTCACAACGCCTTGTGCTGTCACCACAGCACATTTCCAGGATATCGACGCATTCCATAAGTTTGATTTGAAAGAAGTAAACACTACATATGCGTTGCATTTGAAGTGGGTCCAACCTTTGGGCACTTGTACCGAGCCTCGATACTGAAGCCCCAGAACCAATCGGTAAGGAAGAGGAAAAAAATAAATAAATAATTGTTCACCAGCTGACCTCAATTTCATCATGGGTGTGCTTTGTAACTCAGCCAAGAGGAGACGTAAATATCTCGGCATAATTAGAAGATGCCATATAGATGATCTGGCTCCACTGACGCTGTTGTTGGCGGCTCACACTTCTGCCCAAGAATAGAGAGCCTGTACGGATTTACCACCTGCTATGGAACTCTGTTCTCCAGGGGAAAAGAGGGGATTTTCTGGGCGCTGTTGTTTCACTGCTTTAAGACAGAAGGATTATATCCTTCCGCACAGCGTGAGCTGCTGAGTTGCCCCCTCCCTGGCACGGGATGAGTGCACACACAGAGGTCCCGGTGACTCAGTATCTGGTCACCGCTGCTATTCCAGGACCCACAGAAATGTACTGCAGAGGTCACTCAGTCCCACCGTCCCACAGTAGAACCCGCACGGCAGTGAGCACCGGGGAGAAAACTGGTGGAAGGAAGCCTGCTCTCTCCGCCCGACCAAGCACATCTTCGATCAGATGAACTTTACTGCACAGGCTGTCTTAGTTTGACAGATAAAGATTTCTAAAGTAATTTAGATTTGTTTCTCTGTACCCCCCCCCCCCCCCACAAACCAGTTTGAGAGCTTAAATCAAGCTGTCAGAAAGCAGATTGTACTCTTAAATAGCACAGGCTGAAAAGCCACCTGCTCATTGTCTGAAGGCAATTAATTCTTCTCGCTTATTTATTTCTTTAATGAAGAGTTGAAAATTCAAGATGTGTCCCCACCCCCAAAACCAGCTAATTTGGAAGTGAAGTGATGCCAGTAAATGAATTAGTCACACTATTAAAGAGTTATTTAACAGTGTGTGATTTGCCATTTCCCTCTGATTGTGGATTTCCTCAAGGCCCAGAGCAGGCTGAAGATTGGCCCCTCGTATTGTGCATGAGTACAATTACAGAATAAAAGTGGTTGAGTCATCGTGGGGAGGGGCTTAAGGCAGTGGGGTTAATCTGCCTCTTTCCAAGCCACCAAATCCTCTTGAAAGACTTTGCAAGGGTTAAACCGCTTAAGGCTGGTTTCTTCTTCGTTTCAATCCTTCGGCCGGCACGAGGAGGGCCGCTTAACAATTAAATTATTCACAAGATCCATTAGCCGTGCATAATCTAAGCTGTGCCTCTTTTTCCAACTGATCAGTACGCAGTTATTGTTTTTGTATTCTCCTCACTACCTGGCATTGGAAAGTGGCCTCCTTAGAATGCAGTGGGCTTCACGGACCACGGTTGCTAAACCTTACTTGGTTACGGCTGCTTATTGGAGTAATGCCTATGTCACAATGCACTCATCGTCACAATGAGATACCGGAACATAGAGGGGGTCTTTAATTGACCGCGTTTTCCGTAACTCGAGTGAAGACGCCACAGAGGCTGTGAAGGCAAATTAAATGTGACGTATATGGTGGTGGTGGTTGTGGGGCGGGGGTCTGATTTGGCGATTGGCTCTTAATCCTGTGACCCCCCCTGAACCAATCCCTGGACCACATCTGCCCATGAAGGGCTGGTAATCTGTGCAGCGCTGCCAAAAGGGTGGTTGAGCGAGGCTAATTAATGGAGCTCTCTTTGTCCTGGAGTGGAGGGGATGTGTGTGTGTGTGTGTGTGTGTGTGTGAGGCTGGGAGCAGGACACCTCCACACTGTCCTGGGTGACTCCCTCTGACTTCACGGTGGCTGCACTTTACAGACACGCAGGTCTCTCTTTTGTTTGTCCTTGGAGGGGTGTGGAGAAAAAAAAGCTTCCGCTCTTGGAACTGATGCCATTAATTAGGTCCTGGGCTATGGGAGGAGGGGGCCGACTGGCATGGGTGAGGGCTGGGGGGTGGGAGAGTACAAGCACCAGGGACCGTCTACGCCCGGGCTGTCAGGACGGGCCACGCTGGGGCCCATGTACCCAGGAGCCCTCTGTGGCTCCGAGCCAGCCACTGTGAGCGGGGCGTGGAGATCGCCGTTTATTCCACGGTGTGAAATGCTTTTTTATGACCTCATCTCCCACGCCGCCCCGTAATAAATAACCCCGCACTGGGTGGCATGCACACAATGCCACTTTATTAGGCCGCGGCTCTCCTCAGTCCAGACACTGTTTGCTTTGCCAAATAGACCCAAGATGCATTAATCAAAAATGGCCCTCTCAGCTGGTCTAAAAGGGGCCTTTATCCAATTACAGGCTTTAATCATTAATATTGCCTAAAGATTATTCTTTAAGACCGGATATGTAATATTAACCTGTATAAAATATATCCCAAAGAGCAAGTGTGTACGGCGCAGGATACCACCATGGACAAACCAGTAGTGTAGACATTACGTTCTGTACTTCAAATCGGGATTTGTTATGTAATGACATGTAACTGAAAAGCGACTGAAAGAAAAATATATGATTATTTTATATTTTTACACAAGGTTTCATTTTAAAATTGTTTTCTTACGAAGGACTGAAGTATAGCTGAAATAAATATATTCAAGCAATAGACTTTTTTACTGTCTCATAAGAAGGTCACTACAGGAACTGGGATCTTTTCCCATTTAGCATCGGTTTCGATTGTTTAGTCTGTCCCCTATAGCCACATCCCAACTGGGACCCAGCGGGTCCTGTTGCCGTGCGTGATGATGTGCCGGATCACTGCCCATCGATTGTTTATTACAGTCCTTCAATGTAGGGGCTAGACGGGAGCACGTGGGACGTCCCAACCTGGCCCTGTTGGGATGGAACCCCGCGAACCCGACATGCCGCGAGGCGCCCAGGCACTTGTCTCGTGACACGGCCCTAATAAAGAAGGACATGGGCTCTCTCAATAAGAGAGCGGTAATTTATTAACCGTCCCTAACCTTTCCCTGCTCCGGCGTTACTGTACAGCCTGACAAATGGCTTGTGAAGCGGCATGATAGTCCCTTATTACCCAGACCCTCTTTGCTTAATCCAAAAACAAGATTCCAAGGTAATTTCACATACACTAAAAAGATTGATGAAGCGGTCTGCCTCGACAGCTTGCAAATGTTTGGGCGGATAGGGGATGGTGCTGAAACCTGATTAAATGGAAAGACTACGAGCTTTTGTGCACGTGTGTGTGTGTGTGTGTGTGTGTGTGTGTCAGTCAGTATATTCGTCATTTTAATTTACTCTGTGCCTGGTCCATGGGGTGGTACATTTTTGACCTGTGATTAGATGCACATTTATTGTTTGCAAACATAGCAATCCCGTTACATTGCATACACATTCACTTGCAGAGATTCGATTAGTATTTCTTTGTAAGTTTTTTTTTTTTTTAAAGCCTTAGCCACCCACCATCGTCTGACTCCTAAACATAGCGTGGAGCTGTACTCAAGGTCACCCTGTGATTGATCACAATGCAGACAATGATCACAATCTAATATCTCTGCGTGGCTGTGATTAGTACTACTGTGTGCTTACATCCGTGCTAAGGCCACCAAAATCCGTCTGGTTACACAGCGTCAAAGGCTTACCAGAGTCTTTTAGCTCTACTTTTTGTCAATAAAACTACAAACACTTTTTACTGGGGATATAGGAATACAGCAACTTTGGGTATTCTGTTAGTATGTAGGTCTAGAGACCGAGTGACATTTTCATCCCTTAAAATTTCTGCCATCTGTGTATTCATTTATCACCACAAAAAACATGTAACACAATTTAAAGATACTCCGTATGATAAAATGTGATTTGATTAGCCTATTTTGCTTAATTGGGAGATCCTTTCCATGGCTAAAACATCTTCTTTTAAAAAAAAAACAAACTTGGTAAAAGGCGGCCATATCTACTTTGTCCTGCTGTGATTAGATCCATGCTCAGCCAATGGGATTTAAAGATAAAAAGCAGGCTTATTTCACACGTGTCCGATAGACGTCAACTTTATCCCCGTGGTTCTGCAAAGCTAAGATGGCTGGCAAAACAAGAAACGTTGGATTTCGGGCTTGATTTTTGTTTTCACAATGTTTCAAACGCAGATTCATCTCTACTGACAAGCTGGGCATAACAAATAACCAATACCAAAGTCTTTTTTAAGGGGTGAAAGATGGGTTAAAAAAAACTTATTACAATTTACATGCTTCCCTGGTTCTGAGGGTGCAGAGGAACAACTTGGCAACCCGTGGGGGACGTATGCACAAGGTTTGACCTGGTCAGCAATATTAAGGGATAACAGGGTCACTGCCATAGAAAATGAGAGGACTGGGGTATTTAACCCATAGGTACAGCATCTGGTTCAGCTTACACTGCAGTCTGGTTTCTACAGAGGTCACTACTGGGGGAAACACTTCAACATTTCCATACACCATCGTGGGGATGGGATTTAAACCAGGACTGGCCCTGCCTTAGCACACGGCTCTCAGTTGAAACAGGTGGGCTCGGAGTTTAGCTCGGCGCTCAGAATGAGCCCCACTTGACTGTGAAAAGGTCGCCGCCCGCGGCCCGTTTGAGTCACCTTCTTCTGTGGGAACTGAGAGCAGATCTTGCCTATACTGCTGTGAACTCTGAGCTCAGTTTATCTTGGGTTGAGCCTTGCCTTCATGTCCACTCCGCTCCTCCACCCTGCAGTCCTTCACAGCGCCAGAAACCGCCATTGCCTCGCTGAGATGCGTGTCTTCCTTTGAGGCGGGATGAATAGGACCTTTTTGGCGACGTGCCCCGCTGCACTGTACGCAGCGGCACTTAATTGAAGCACCCGACTTCTTTATTTTTGGCAGGGCTCTGTCAAATCACTTACGGAGAATTTTACCCCATGAAACTTTTAGTTTTGCCGTTGTGTTTGGTAGTTTTCTGCAGTTTTTTTCTAAATGTCCTTAGACTCCCAGAGTCTAATTAAGTCCAAAGGACTGAGAACATAGGAGTCAAAAACTTGTGTAGAACCTGCTGTGTGCCCAAATTTACATTTAAGCTCTTCTTCTGTCCAAAACACTAGCAACCTCTGTCTTGGTTTTATGGTAATTATATCTACATATTGGCGTGCAGATTGGGAAAAAGCCACTCCTTCTATACACACAGTGTGTGTGTGTGTGTGTGTGTGTGTGTGTGTGTGTGTGTATATATATATATATACACACACACATACACAAAGCCAATTCCCATGGAAGTTTTGTTTGTTTACGCTTCACCTTTGGCTGTGACTTATTTAGGCAGTTGTCCACCTCTTGTAAATTTTGGGTCATGCGGGGAGGGCTGCTGGAAAGGGTCTGTGCTTTTCAGGGGGTGCACATTCAGGGATGTGAAGCTTGCTTCTCCGTTAATGTCCTGTACCCAACCACGGCCTTGGTGTCGGCCCGTTTGCCTGATCGCTCGTCCCTCGGCCTTCGCCCGTCTGCAGTCTCTCCTGCGTTGGCAACGGGCAGCGCTTAGTGATCGTGTGTCTGTTCTTGCCGTTCCAGCAACAAGGGGCAGCGACCAGCGTGTACTGCGCCGTGGCTCCTGAACTGGAGGGCCTGGGAGGGATGTACTTCAACAACTGTTTCCGCTGCCTGCCGTCCCAGGAGGCCCAGAACGAGACCATGGCGGCCAGCCTGTGGGAGCTGAGCTCCAGGTTGGTCCAGGAGAGAGTCGGCTCGCAGGGCCTCTGAGGCACCAGTCAATGCAACAAAAGAAGACGAGTAAAAAAAGGAAAGGCGGGAGGAAAAATCACTAGGCTGTATTGTACAAGAAAACTGCCAACCTTGGATCTCGTCCAAACACATCACGAAGAGGTTTTCACACACCACGGATACAGATCAAAATAGTGTCAAATGAAATGAGTGAAGTCGCAAGGCTGCAGTAATGCTAAGCCCAAATAGGAAGTGGGCTGTACTGCAGGTGGAAAAGCACACACTTTTATTTACCCCTTCTCTCCCTTTCCCTCTCACTGTCTCTGGAGCTTTTACTGGGTACATATATGGGCCTGAAAGGTTGCCATTACACTTCGCCAATTGGTTTCAAAGTATATTGGGGGATTTGTACAGTAAACTGTCCTTGTAAAAAATTAGTAGAATCCAGTGGGTTCCCATGGTGGTGCCCAGTTGGCTTGGGAATTCCACCCTTTTAGAAGAAATGTCCTTATTCTACTAATTTTTGTTTTTGTGGAGAAAATACTTCTAAACTACGCAGTTATATTCTAGTTTCCTTCATCAGTATATTTAGATATATATACTGAATTAGAAAGAAAAGGTATATTCTTGAAAATTGACAACATAGACATGTTTGCGTTTATACACTATATACAGATATGAAAGCTTTGATCCAAAAAGAGTTCTCGATAATCCACAATGAATTATAGTAATCATCTTTTACACGGGCCCATTTCATTCTACTCTATGCAGTTTATATTGTGTGGGGTTTATGTGCTAATGCATTCAGACTTTGTAAAGGAAGACGGTTTTATATGTTGTATTTCATTATGCAGACTGTCAAGACAAAACATTTCTAACTTACATTTCTTTAGAAAAAAAGGCAATTTTCAAAAACTGGAAAAAACTCTATGGTAATTACAAGGAATTTTGCGATAGTAAGTAATGTTTTTGAGGGAAAATAGTGGGTAATAGGTGGCACCCCGAGAGGGAAATGTCAGTCCTGTTGAAGGTTGTTCCACTCACTGAGGCAAAAGGGTAGTTTTTTTTTTTTTTTTTTTTTTTTTTTAAATGTAATTATTCTTAAGTTGGATTAATCAAACATGCGTAAATATTTTCTCCTGTAAAGTCTTTTTCGACGCCGGTGTTTTGCTGTCATTGTTATTTTGTATTTAAAAGAAGAAGGAGAAAAAAAACCGCTGAAGGAAGGGAAGTGGAGTCAAAAGATGATCTGAAGGATGTCACCAGGATTGCAGGTTTACTTCTGCTTCTTCTTTCGTGGGTTTTATTTTTAAACCTTGTGCTTTGTGGCATTCTCCGTGCCATTGGGTGCTCTGGACTGTCTGCGTTCTGTTGTCTTGTTTTCTGGGAAGAGAGAGAAAGGGAACACATTAAAAAATGTAATGACCCCCGGTGCTGTCTGTGGTCTTTGCGCACCTTGGTGAACAGACAGAATTCAGAATGCCCTCTGGCATCACACACTGGGAGTGCGGTATGCAGTTCAGTTAGATTCCACTGTTTGTCAGATATCTTTTCCACTGGACATTTTGTTCACTAGGCATGTACAAACGTTCTATTGCAATCAGCACCATCTGCCAATGCCGGTTATATTACTCCTTACCACTGCAGTGTTTCAACCCTGTAAAAAAGTAGGCTACTAAAATGTATCAATATTAGCTTCGATACTTTTTGCTTATACAAATCATAGAAAAACAGAAACACAACAATGGAGGTGTCAAGCAGCAAAACCAGACTGCCAAGAGTGATGGATCTTTAGCTCAGGCAGGTTAAGGCCCCACCACACATCACATGACTGTCAAAGAGAAATGATTGAAAAATGACTGCAGAAGCCTGACAGCACCTAGGGCTTCTATACTGTTTCTCGGGCTGTTTCAACCACACTTAAGTTTGACAAGGAACTCCTCCATAAACAATTATTTGACAGACACACTTTACGCTCCAGGAGAGTAATTGACTGATCGAGCCAACCAATCATGAGACAGAGCTGACCCGCATTCTCGTACTTGGACAGGCACTGGACATGCACTCCGTGTGTTTAGCAAACACACCTGGGGAAACTACATCAAGTAAGGTTTCCGTTGTTCTTCTTCATATTAACATACTTGACTTATCTGTCATGCTGAAAGGGAAGCTGTTTTTACGCAGCAGGCTACGTGGCTGTGCGTTTCCCAGTTTAACTGTTCCCAGTTCACTGTTCACAGTTCACTGTTCACAGTTGCTAGGCATGTTCAGCAACAGGCCAAATGCCGTTATTTCAGCAGTTTGATATTGAGTTGGTATCGAGAATCTTGACGAAACACTGCTTTAAAGTGTAAATGTGAATTAGCACGCCTAGGCTTAATGTATAACTCATTTCTGCTCTGTAAAAAATAAACCTGGCTGCTGCAATTTGTGGTTCCTGTCATGTTTCTGATGTGTCAAAACTTGTTCTCAGGTGAAATCGCTGCATTCCGTTCTGGGCGTGGATGTGACAATGGCCTATGACACCTGCAGAGTGGCCCTCCTTGAGGTCGTTGACAGTAACCCGCAAAACTGCGCGGACCTACTGAAGAGTCTCCAGATGGAGCGCAAGCCAGGGCCAAACGTGCACCTCTCCTAGTCAGCCTCCCTTTATGGATTCTTTAAACGCTTAGCATGCAGCCCGGGGTGTGGACCTGCGTGCACAGACTTCAGTGGGCGCCTGCGGGAATTCAATTCTGTGTTCATCACAGATGTCTAGTGAAGCGACTGGGCCAACAGAGTTTCTCCAGATCACATGGAGCACACTATAAACGCTACACCAAGTGTTTACACATTACGACAAATGTCATCTGATTATTCGTTGGCCATTTTCATATATA
>JAOYSI010005221.1:0-13695 GCA_025775065.1 Hiodon alosoides
GGGTGTGTGTGTGTGTGTGTGTGCGTGTGGGTTTGTGTGTGTGTGTGTGTGTGAGAGAGAGAGTGTGTGTGCGTGTGTTTGTGTGTGTGTGTGCGTGTGGGTTTGTGTGTGTGTGTGTGTGTGTGTGTGAGAGAGAGTGTGGGTGTGTGTGTGTGTGCGTGTGGGTGTGTGTGTGTGTGTGTGTGCGTGTGGGTTTGTGTGTGTGTGTGTGTGTGAGAGAGAGAGTGTGTGTGCGTGTGGGTTTGTGTGTGTGTGTGTGTGTGTGAGTGTGTGTGTGAGTGTGTGTGTGTGGGTTTAGCGTTTTATGACTATCGTTTTTCATTATTTTCGTTTGTGTGCTCATCGCGTTGCTTCTTGACGTCAGACGCGCGGGACGCTCCAGCACGTGGATTCCATCAAGAACAATTACACTGGCTAATTTTCACAGAGAGAAGTTGGTTCTGCTTGAAAGTACTTTTCTGATGCCGTGTGGACTAATGAGATTACTGCACTGTAATACCGTGTATAAGTACAGGAGGCAGCGAGAGATATTGCCGATTGCCATGGCAACGGAGTCTGCCACTCAACACTGCTAAATAATAAAAAAGGGCCAGATTCTCAGACATTACCAGCATACGGTTTTGTGTCCCGTCTGCCTCAGCTGACTCCATATTCAGCCCGTATTAATTTATCTCACAAGCTCAGAGGCACAGATGTGCAAAACTCAATGCTCAAGTTGCGTGTAATTCTTTGACCCTGTGATGGAAATAAAAAGTAATTGTTTACAGGGACAATTGGTTAACATACTGAGTTGCATGCGACGCTGAGACAGACGAACCGCTGATCTACGGAGATGAAAGGCGAAAGATGATTAATTTCTTTCAGCGATGGGCTCGCGAAACATAATCGTAGCTCCGAGACTGTTTGTAGGAACCTTTGGGAATGGCAATGAATACGTGGCGGGATCAGGGCTTCCCTGAGATATGATTAATAGACCTGTGCCACTGATACCCCTTCCATGGCATAGAGAGACATAACAGGAGTTAACAAGAGATAGCTAAGTCCTCCCGGCAGCTAAGGTAACCCTTGCGCTAAACACAATTGTCTGCTCGCTTCTCAGGAATCTGGGATTTATCTGCTTCATCTCGTCTGCTCTGACAATGGCGGAAATGACAATGAACGAGTTACAGTAGCCCCAGCGTTTTCCGTCAGCAGTGGGGTGGAGGCACATCGGGTGTGCTTGGCCGTCCCGGAAGGGGTGGTCCTCGCGGGCCTGGGCCCATCTCCCTTCACAGTCAGGCCCCTCTAAGCCATTCACAGGAGGCCCTCTGCCCGCGCCGTTGGACTGCGACGGAGAAGCTGTGACCCCTGGTTCAGTAGCAGGATGAGCCAAATGCACTTTACTGTGCTGCATCGCTGATGGCGACCTCCCCAAACCCCTGGATCTCTGGATCTCTGGATCTCGTCTTAGCAGACAGATGGGGGGCTGAGATAATGTCTCCACTTTTCTCCAGGAGTCCAGCAAATACCGCAGGGCTTACAAGGGTTGGTGTGACTCAGTCTTTTTAAAGAACTTGTCCTGAGAAGGCATTTTGTTCGCGAACGACGTGCTCCTCAAAGAATGCTCACCCCAGCATTTTTCTGTGCACGGTTAGACAGTTCTTTTGTAGCCAGCGACATGGGGGTGGCTGGCCGGTCGGATCCAGAAACCAAACTGGTCCCTGTACAAATGTCTGGTGCGGTTGGTGGTACTAATGGTCACTAATTGTGTTCACCAGGAACATTAACTGGTCTACCTTATTTGTGTAACCATGCTCCACATAGCGTTTCGCCTTTTGGACCACAAACACAATGTACAGATGTAGCTCATTCTTTACCTCTCATTCAGATGGCTTCAGTGCTAAAATCAACCACGCCAACCAGTAAAAAATAAGGTAATAACACTGGTCCACATGTGTTCTTAGGGGGTAAGGGCAGACAGGAATCATGGGATTTTAATGCACAGTAAAAATGTGGCTTGATGGAAAAAACAGTTGAAGTAACTGGAGTGGATTAAAAATTCAGATATTAGCATGCACAAAACAATTCTGTGTTTTCCAAATTTATTACAAATAATTCTAACAATTTGATATTTTCTCATACATATGCATACCAGAATCCATACTTTTGTTCATAGCTACAGACGGGTTGTGTAATTTGCAGTAAACAAATACTTGTGTCTACCAGTGGTTTGGGGCAGACGCAAATCCGTTCTTACCCTGAGAACATTTCTAACTACGAACAAAGTGGAAATTAGCGTCCGTTTGATCCTACACATGTGTGACGCACAGACTGGTGCATACGCACTGTTGACAAATCTGGCTCAATGTGTTGCTCCAAAAAGCTAAACACATGAACACTTCCTTCTTTCGTCTTCGCTTTGCATCCGAGAGAACGCACCAGAAAGGGCTTGCGGCTGCACTTCCACCACCAATGATAAATGTGCGCTGTGTGCTGTGGTTTTATTTGCAAATTCGTTTTTTTCCTCACCCCACTCCAGCCCCGTTGGGTCCTGCTGAACTCTTTCACCCTGCCCTGCGGTGTATACTGCCATTACTGTTCTCTTCACCATGGGGGTGTTGGGAGAAGGGTGTCTTCACATCAGCACTGGGCATCTCACTCTCTGGAAATGACTACAACAACAAACACAGAAGTTTATTTCCCAGCCGATCGAACTGCTGCTTGGAGGAATCATCTGGGCAGCAGTACTATAATCAGCTGCCTGCAATGTGGGTCTTCCTAGCATTCCGTCCTGTGCAGAAGCAGGAGAAGTCACGCCGTTAATACCTTAGTTATGCCCCTCTGATTTTATTTCCACATGAGAAGTTTAAACATCCAGTGAAAAATCCGTCCTGTGAAAAAGAGACCTCTCGGAACCTTCAGAAGGTTTTTTTATACGACCCGACTCAAAATGTGTGTAAAATATTTCCCATGATGCACAGCGATGCAAAACCAGATGGTATATTTATTAAACCGTAACATCGCTTGGTAGAAACCAAACTGTTCAGCCCTCATATGTTAAACAGGCGCACGGGTGTGCGTGATTAAATTGGTCTAATTAAGAGATTTACGCCATTTGTTTTCCAATTAGCACTAATTATGTTTTAGGACGTCAATGTCATCAATGTGAGAGAAACTCCACGCCGCGTCTGTTAATCGCGAGCTAAGTTCAGAGGTAAGGCGCTGTCAGTGGGAGTGAGGGACTGCTCATTAGTCTAAAGAGAGTCACCAAAGGCATAAAATCTTCCTCCACATCCTTCCACTGCTGAATAAACGACCGACACTCCCCAATTGCTCTGAATTTTCCATGTGGTCCAACCTCTGGCAGATTTCGGGGCAACGACTGCCAAAATTCAGCTTGAAATCTCACAAGAAAAAAATAAAAAAAGAAAAGAAAAGAAAAGAAAAGGCTAGACACATAACTCACACCAAAAATCTGTGGATATTAGGCACTTCAAAAAGGAGAATTAGAAGGTTCAGACTAAACTAAGCCGCTTACATTGCAAGAGGCTATAGAGGGGGGATCCATAGCTGACGGAGAAAAGTAGAAAAGGGCAATGCAAGTGGCCTGAGGTAAAACAAAGCACTTTATGTTCTGTTTCATTGTTCCAGCCTTCTGTAGGGGATATTTTATGAATAAGCTAATTTTGCAAGCAAGGAACATTTGATCCAGGCTGTGCTAATAATTTAGCAACTGGTGGTATCAGGCCGGAGTGTAGGTTTCCTGCCAATACTTGGCACGGACTACAGGATCACAGCCCCCATTTTCGCCTATTGCCGACAGAGTTAATTTGGATAAGGAGGCATTGTTACAGTCTTATAGGATCAGTGTCCACTCCTGCATAGGTTGACAACCATGTGTTCACAGAGACACTTTGTTATTGAGGGAAATAAACACCTTCACATCTTTTAATTTGCTGGCGAAACGTTTCGCTCTTTGAGGAATGTTACTTTTATGTTGTGGGCGCGGTGATGCGGAACAGATCTTTCAGCTGTCGGAACTAGGACACATGGACAGAACACGGAGAAGGATGAGGTCTTCAGAGGTTTTTGGATCTACGCGTACATGTGCATATCCGTCCATCTGTTTTCTGAAACCGCTCATTCAATTTAGGGTCAGGGAAAGCTGGCAGGCATGAAGGTATGAGGAAGGGAATCCATCACACATGTTACATACATGGGTTTACTACGCATGCACATGCATATGCAGAAACATTCAATGAGGCGTGAGGCATCTTGTCTATGGTGTATGTCTGATTATTCTGAATTTAGTACTTAGACATAGCGTATGTAGCATTAAAAAAGTTCCACTAAGCCAAACAAAACGCAGATATGAAAGTATCACTAGGCCTTTTTGGCCTGGGGATTGGCCAGTGTGTTCCCTTAGTGTGCATAAAATTAAACTCAATGCCATCTTTTGGGCGTATCTCCAAAACGCAGAGATAAAGCAGAACCAGCTGTATTTTGATTGGCTGTGCTCTGGTAAACAAACATTTGCGAAAGGCGTTTTTTTTTCTCCTGATGTTATTTTCGAGGGTTTTTCCGGTTATCGACGCCAAAAAAAACCCACAGTTGACTATCGTCTTCAGATGAAAGGATTAGAGGCTGGTGACGGAGCCCCTGTCTATCGTAAGCGTTGCTCTAACGCAGAGCACGTACAGTCCCCCGAGCAAGAGAAGCCAATAGTCATTGTAAGCGCCTTACAGCAAGCTGCTTACATAAATGATATTTATTCATTTGAGCTTGCCATAAATCCGTCCGGCGTTCCTTCAAGCCTGAGTGTGTAGGATAATGTAGCCACTGTCTCTCCACGTTTCAAGTTGTACGGAAACAGAACAGAAAACAGAAAATAACTGAAAAGTTGACGAAGTCCAGATATCTGTCTCTCATGGTTCTCCCATTCTGCAGCTTTATTTATTATATATGAAATTATATAGTTGAAATTTCTCTATTATCATGTGGCATTTTATGTATGCATTTACATGCATTTAAGTCATTGCAGTGTGCACACTGTTTTTGGCGCACGACATTTTACACATATCAAAGCTGACAAAATATTTTTTGGTTTAATTGTCTTTTAAAAATATAATTCATGAAATATGGACGCGATTGTTGTTAATTTTATCTGAGCTTACTTCATTTTTTAGTTTGTAAAAAATACACCCCTTTTCTCTTCTAAAAGGTAGAGAAATACCACAAAAATACATTTTGAAAGAATATTAACCTCAGCTGTAAATTAAAACAGCGGAAATTGTCAGGTGAGGAACCAACAGCAACGTGTGTTTCTTTACAGGCCTGCTGGGAATGGTGCTGCTATTGAGAGAGGCAAACGATCTCTGCGGATCAGGGAATCCTGGGCTGCACTGAGGTAACAGCGCACTGAATATACTGAGGTGAGGGTGGCAAATCTGATTATTCATATTTTTACCATTTTACTGTAGCCACCAATTGAAATAACATGAATGTTTTCATGCGTTTTACATTGACATTGAACTGGACAAACATTCCGTTAATATTTAGTTTCTTAGCAAAACCCTTTTACTCAAGGTAACTTGTCTACATTACAGTTTTCACATTTGTAAATTTTTATAGCTGCGTATTTGCTAAAGCAATTCAGTTTTACTACCCAGCCCAAGGGTACAAGAAGAAGTGGTGGAGTTTGAATTAGGAGCCCTTCTCTCCTTGTTACAGGTCCAACGCTGGAACCGCCCTTTCACACAGCTCCCATGCTCGCAGACAAACCTGGGCTCTGAGCCTGCCGGGACGAGGTGACTCCGACCCTTAGGGACGAGTCGGGGATGGCGCTTTAGTGAGGTCCTAGTCACGCGCGAATAGACGGGCGGCCGGCACGCGCATGCGTGACAGACAGCGGAAGGACAACAGGAGTCTCTGAGTTTCCATTTTCTCCGGTACTCTGTACTGTGAGACCTGACAGAAGCATTCCTTGCCTGACGTATGTGTTCCATTAGGTCAATTTTAAACATTTCTCTCCCAGACGTGTGGCTACACTGTCAGCTTTAGACAGGGATTATGCCCCTCCTCCCCCTCAGCCCCCAACCCCAAATTGATTTATTTCTCCACCATAACTGTTTATTAAATATAATTGACCATCAAAGTTGGCAGGCAGGGAGCAGCTGCCATTAACCGGAAAGAGCAGGCCCCGGAAAAAAGTTGTTGGTTTCCAAAAACTACTCGGTTGAAGAAGCGAGAACCAGAAGGGGTTTAAGATTTCAACCGCAATGCTATCTATAAACTCCCATCAGTGCTTGCGCCAGAGGCAACGTTAAAGACGTCTCAGCGGCCGTTGAAAGGGTGGAAGCGAGTTCTCTCGCTAACTAGCGCAGATTTTCACATCGCTCTGTGCCAGTCACTTCTGTGGTAAAAAAAAATGGAGGAATTTTAACCAGATGGCTGAGATAAGACTGAGCAGACAGTAGAGATAGCACTGAGACAGTGACTGCATGCATGTATTCAAAGGCCTTTGGAACGGCAGTCTTTGAGTGAGTTTTACTAGAAATTTGGCCAATGTCTGTCTGTTGTGACCTGCCAACCGCCATGTTTTCTCCCTACACCATCATCTTCAGAAGCACTGACGATAATCCATCAGTTTTCGTCAGTGGGCGCGGCGTTCGGGAGAAAGCATAAACTGACACAGACGGTGGACTGCCAGAATTTCCAAAGTCTGCTGGGAATCCCAGACAGGCGTTATCAACAAACAGAACACGTGGAAAGCCCGGGGTGGTCCGTCCTACGCCGCCGGTGTCCTCAGCAGACACCCGCCTGGTGTGCTTTAAATGCGCAGCAGATGCTGGATGACCTATGAAGGGTGGTGGGCCCGTTTCGAGGCAGATCCTCCGTTCCGTGCAGGACCTCCAGAGAGATGAACCGCTTCTGCAGGGCTGACACTGAACGCATTCTAATGCAGTGACGTTACACCCCGGTCGTAGAAACAGGGAAGGTGGAAAAAAATGAAGGTGGTGAATCAGAACCAAGGCTTTACTCCACAGTCGCGCGCAGCTGATGAAACCGTGCCTGTTCACTGGAACAAGAGTAATGACACATGCTAAACCCAGATGCAACAATCCCTAATAAAAGTTTCTCTGTGATCGCAGCGGAATACAACTTCTGAGTCGTCCTGTGGTACCGCTCGCTGTTTGGATTCTCTTTTTTCAACGACACCAGACACAACAGCAGTGAATACTCTGAGAATACTTGGATATGCTCAAATCACCTACGTTTTGTGGAGGGCCTATGAAACATAACAACCAACAAAGGAGAGAGTGATCTGATAATCTGAGTTTATGTGTGCGTGCATGTGTGTTCGAAACGGAGTGAGACAACGAATTAAGGAATGTAAACACCTGTAATGTTAAAGAGTGCAAAGCGTTCCCGAAGAAGCCAGGGGCTAGGGAGTTTGACATGCAATGCGCGGTGTCTGAAAAGGGGGTTTCCGGGCACAGCCTACGCTCTCGCTTCCTGGTCACATTCATACCTGCTTCTGACGGGGCCGCCGGTGTCACGGTCGTGTCAACGCGGACCGCATTCCGAACCATTTGCAGCTACCGACTTACACCCCCCCCCCCCGTTCCAGTGGTGAGACGCGCTCTAAGGAGACAACGCTATCTGGTATCAACGACCACCCCTCAGAAAGCCGCTATCAGTTACTATCCTGACAGCTCACTCATAACGCAGTCAGCGGTTTACATAGCAAAACCTGGTATCGTTCACCTCGAATCAGATGAAAGGTATTTCTGTTTGTGATGTATTGGCTGAAGAATAGAGACGGCTAACGCCACTGTTGCAAAGGGAGAAGTGGTATACATTACCTGAGGCTGAGGACCAAACCTTTGACTGACAGCTGAATGACGGTAAAAAACAGTCATAAACATGAATAAAATTGCGTGTTTCCTCACAATAGTTTTGAACAACACATGGTCCCTCAAGCAGACATTGCTGTACATGAAGAAGGTTGAAGGTTAAGGACAAATTTAAAGTTTGACTCCAGTTTAGCCCTAATCGCACAACTGTCCCCAAGACTAACCTGAAAATAAACAGATCCCCAAACTCCGTTTCCTTAATTAAGTTTGTCTCTGCCTTGCTTAATCATTACGTAAAGAGCTTTCCTTCGTTGGTACACGTCCCATTTACCTCCCCGGGGGACTTGGGGCTGTGGTCAGAGATGGCGAGCGTGCGTGTCTGGGATTCCTCAACACAGCCCAGCGCCGCCGTCCGCCTCTGGGGTGAAAACCCCTCTGAACACGTCCTGGTTTCCGACTCTCCCTGCCACCCAACTGTCAAATAGCTAGCCTGCGATGAATCTCTTCCTACGTTTCGTCCGCAGGAATGACCAAAGGCAACACATCTGCCCTCGCACCATTCACCCAGATGACCTGCTGCTATCGAGCGGTTCGCCTTCGGTGTTTTAGGGTTCAGCCTTAACCGCTCATCTGCCGTGTAATCCCCAGAATTATATATCAACCGGCTTTTAGCGTCAGGAGGCGCTTCGCCGACAATGACCACTTATCCACTTCCTGCTGAAAACGCTAACAGTTGTGTGGACTGCTTTAACAAAAAACATATTTCTCCAGGTTCACACAAAGATACAGCTTAAATCTTAAATTCTCAGGTGTCCTCTTGTGGGACATATGTAAAGCTCCAACAGGTTAAAAGCGGGCGGATGCGCGGAACCGGAATGCAGACGTTATCCCTTATCACTCTGGGGGCCTGAGGAAGATCGGCGTTGGCTGGTCCCCAGTGTGGAAATCTGGTGGCCTATCTCCTGATTCGGCAACGTACGCAAACAGGCGCATGTGTGCGCCCGGGCCCAGCGGGGCACGTCTGCTCTTGCCTTTATCGGCCCGCGCCATTCTGGAGACGCCAAACAAAAACGGCCGGGTTGGAAGTGTGGGAGGGGCGCAGGTGGTGCAGGTTTTAAAAAATGAGTTATAAAACATTTTGTCACAAAGCATCTTCCTGAGGGAATCAGAGACCCAGAAAACCCAGAGTCAATCTTTAAAAGCTAGAACACAAATCCCTATGACCCCAAGAGGTAATAAAGGCAAAATAGTAGATAGATATATGATAAATTGAATTACCCTTTGGAGTGCAGTAACGTACAGGTGTATCCAGTACTACATTAAAGTGTACAGGAATAAGGCAGGGTAGAACTGAAATCTCGGTCCCGTGGACCGCTTTTGTTTTGACAAAATAAAGATACAATGTAAATAAAACCGAAATCCTCACGGTTCCCCCTCACGAGTTCCCCGCTGAAAACAACAAAATGAAACAACAAATAGTTTACAAAACAAAGAGAGGGAAACCTAGAGAAATGCAAAGCAGAAGCCATTTCTCCTTCTCATATTGGCTCTCCCACGCTCCCAGCACCCACTGAGGGAAACAGACAGGTCTTAAATATCTCTGCAGGTGTCACTAGTTGTTTCCCCAATCTGCTCTGGCGGGCTCGACAGACAGAGACGCATGCCGCCGCGACCTTGTGTGTGTATCGCCAGCATTCCGGCGTGCGCCTTTCGGACATTGTCGAGTCCTATTCATTTCTCCTCAGACTGTCCCTTCCTTTTTCCGGAACCTTCCTCACCTCCCCGCGCATATGAACGGTGTCTTTATCTGTGCTATTATGAGGAAAGTTAGGGTAGCTTAGAGCATCTCCAAGTCAGTGTGGCCACAGCCTCTGATTGGTTCGCAAATAGTCACCTTTATTTTGGCCTTTATGTGCCGGGCAAACAGCAGACGGCCATCCACTTATGGAACAGAAAAGTGCCCTAGTCGCCGACATCTTGAACAGCAACGTATTGTGTTAGCAGGTTGTTCTGGGACCATGAAAACGGGCCCCAGGTCTGTAAACAGTGTCTGAACAATCCAGGCCTTCCCTATTCTGTGGGCTGTATGTGTGCATAATGCGCGTGCCTCCAAACTGCTGGAGAGAAAAGGAAGGAGTGCGTGTTCATCCCCTAATAAAGCACTGCTATTGAAAAAGTCACGTTGGACCCAGCGTGTGTCCTCCGTGCGTGGTTCTACCTGGCCCGGTTCTGTGTAACTGCTCAAAGTCTCACATACTTTTCTCCGGGAGTACGCACTTAATCTTGCCTGATGCTTTTCGTTACATTCAAACTCTTCTACACAAACAATAATAATAGAGAACAAGATATTAAAATCAGACAATGATATAGCCATGATCATTATTAATTTTTATGTTATAATACTAATAATTAACAAGTCTATTGTTATTTATGAACATTTCACATTCACGAGAAAACCTGTATTGTTGCAGATATTAAAGCCTACTTAATCAAATAAGGATTTTATGATCCTGCATAATCCATATTAAGCTCTCTTAAGAAAACCATAAATCAATGTTATTGCTTTAACTTTTCATGGATAAAAGCAAACACTTTGAACCTCTATCAATTAATTACTAACGGTAAAAAATCTAATCAAATAAAAAAACCCAAACAAAACCGGCCCTGAACCGATTTAATTCACAATCTCTGGGTCAGCAATTGGTTTAAACATTTAAGCATCAGTTTTCATTTCAGATCTTTTTAAACAGGCCCTCATTTTCCAGGCCCACAACAACGGTAAGGGAAAACCATGTGCGGTGGTATCATGTGACGAGGAAGACTGATAAGAAACAGCTGGAGATACCCCGGTGGGGGGAGAAAAGGAGCCGGGCTTCCAACCATGTAGACAATGTATGTTAAATATAAACACAGCCTTTCTGCAGGTCTGCAGCCTTTGTGTTCGATCACGATCTGGTTTCGAAAAGCGCCGTTTGCGATCGACAGCGGTGGCGAAAAGAGGTTTCACGCATGTCGGTGGGCAGATTTTTGCGTGACAATGAATTCATAAATACTGAAAATTAAAGAATACAGCAAATCGGGGGGGAAAAAAAAAAACGAAAAAAGAAAAAGTAGTTTTTTTTTTTTTTGCGCACAGAATTTGTTTATGTTCTCAGATCTGCAGCGCGTCATTGTTCCCAAGCGTGCGTCTGGTGTGAAGGCGCGTCCCGATGTTGTCGGAGCAACGTGAGGTCGCACGAGTGCACTGACAGACTGTTCCACCGAGGCTAACACAAACGTACATCTGCTTCCTGTGTCAGAGCCTTGCCTCCCCGTCTGTAACAGCTGCTCCGTATCACTGCCAGCAGGCACACTCCGTACTATTCCCAGTTACTCCTAACAATATGGGCTATCAAGCCGCAGCTGTCTATCACACAGAACTCACTGAAACACACAATAGATAAAGATGAATCACAGGAACAACCCCAATATGTTTTAGACATGGTTTAAAAAAAAAAGGACCTGTGCTTTTTCTAGTATAAAAAAGCTTTGAAATGGTTATAGTGATGGTTAGATTTGCTGATGTTAAAAAAAAAAAAAAGATTTATTTTATTAAATGATACTAATAGCTTGTTTAAAATCATGTGGAATTTTAGGTTTAAGGTGTGGCCGCTATTACTGAACATAATTAATCAATGAATGCGTAAAAAAAAAAACAAAAAAAAAAAAACATGATATTACTATTCTGATGATGTTGTTATAACATCAGTAAACCGGCTTATATATGTACATTTGAAATAAGCTATGTCACGTTTAACTAATAAAATTTACTTTATGCCGTTTTGTGGAACTTGATAATAAAGTTTAAATCAAGGGCAAATTTAATGTATTGTGTCTACATAATGTGAGGGCCAGGCTGGATAATATTCAAACAGGATATTCTGTTAATGCAGGTCATTCCTGCAGACAAAAACAGACTGCTAGAAGAGGTCGGGTCATTGCAGTCACATGGTATTGTGGAGAAAATCTTTTACCCTTTCACTCTGTGTCTTACCTTCGTACGACCTGTGGCACACGGTTGGTGACGTCAGACCAGTGAGGTGATCGTTCAGTGAGTGGGTGGACAGCTTGTCTTTTGTACGTCACTTGGGTGACCTTTACGCCGGCACACTCAGCTGCCACTAGGGGGCGTGGGGTACAGTGGCGCTACGTGCGACATGTTGTTGGCGGATCACGTTAAACGGACATCTATAAGGGTCTATTGAACCACCGTCCAATCCTTTCATATTACTGACTGTGGTACGTTGAAATTTTGTTTTGTCTGATCTTTTGCGTTTAAAACACAGAAACCAAAAATAAATTACTGAAAGGTGATATTCGTTGTTCGCAGAAAGGTGAATTTCCTCCCCAGCTACAGTTTTTTTTGCAGACTGAAGATGAATTTCCCTGTATTTTCCTCCATCCATTCCTCCTTCAATTCTAACCGATAACCAGTCCTTACTGATGACCAGTATCCCCACGGCATGATTCCGCCACCACCATACTTCACTGTACGGACGGCGTGTCTTGAGGCACGGGCAGTGTTAGGTTTGTGCCACACGTGGCACTTTGAGTTTTGGCTAAAGAGCTCCTCCATCTTGGTCTCCTCCAACCACAGAACCTTTTCCCACGTTGCAGCTGGGTCACTGTCATGCTTTCCGGCAAACTCCAGACGTCCTTTCAGACGATACATTTTGAGTAACGGCTTTCTTGCCACCCTCCCATACAGGCCAATGTAAGGCAGAGCTCTTGGTACAGTTGACTGGTGCACCATCACTCCACTCCCAGCCTCTGAACTCTGTCGCCTCCTCCAGAGGCTTTAGTTAACCTCTCTGTGGCTTCTCTCACCACTTTCCTTCTTGTTTTAGCACCGAGTTTTAAGGGAACGGCCTGTTCCTGGCAGTGCCTGGGTGGTGTGATGCAGGTTTCCATTTCCTGGTTATTGATCCAGCCGTGCTGAGTGGGATATCCAAACGCTTGGTTATTATCCTGTGCCCCTTTTCGTAATCTGTGCGTTTATATGTGTCTCCCTGACGTCTGCAGAATGTTCTTTGGTCTTCGTTTTCCTTCAGATCCACAGCTTGACCAATGATCCAACAGCGAGGGTTTTTATCCAGAAAATGTGACAGCAACTTTAATGGACCACAGGTGGAGACCAATAGTAAGGTAATTGTGTCCTTGTTAGGGCAATTTCTTTCATCTCTGTAAAATGGGGGGTTGAACGCTAGCGACGTATTTCGGTTAATCATTTTTCTTAGAAATATTTCCCGACGTAAAACCAATGTCACCATACAATAAGTCATTTTGAGTTTCAGTTTTTTTAAATAAATTATCAAACCGAACAAACTTTCTATGTACGATTTGCAATTCAGCAATAAGAATTGGTCAAGGGTCTGAAAACAGGGTGCTGCAGTGTCAGACTGCATTTGGGCATTTAGACCAAGTCGGTTTTGCGTCAGTACAGTCAACCCCAGTGCCACTTTGGCATGTGGCCAGAGACTGGATAGAGTAGGGACAGCTTAATTAGACCCTACGCTTAGCGTTAAATGGACTTCCCCTCCAAATCAGCTGGAATGGAGGAGTCAGGGAGTTGGACGGGGCCAACCGCGGCCGGCGGGGAACGCAGAACTGATGATAATGAGCCTAGCAGGGCCCCACACAAGCCTCATCACTGTAACCCTGCCCAAACATGATGTTGCAGCAGAGGTATTGAGTGAGGCTCGCGGTGACCAAAATCACATCCTTCCAGGAGTCGCGCTGTCTCTCCCAACTCTGTCGCACATATTTCTGTCTCGTAAACTCAGCAGTTACACCACAACGAGGGTGGGGTGGCGGGGGGGGG
>JAOYSI010005222.1:0-13692 GCA_025775065.1 Hiodon alosoides
CGGTCGTCACCCCCCCCGAACACCCGGCGGCTCCGGTCGTCAACCCACCCGAACACCCGGCGGCTCAGGTCGTCAACCCACCCGAACACCCGGCGGCTCCGGTCGTCAACCCACCCGAACACTTGCCGGCTCCGGTCGTCAACCCACCCGAACACATTTGGCAGTTTTGGCATGGCCAAAACCATTTTTTTGTGAGTAAGACTTTCCCCACATTTTCAGAGTGGCCAGTTTTACATTTGAATATTCATGACATAACTAATGATGCAACTTTTCTAAGTGCAAATATTATATTTCAGCTGCACCTTCAGAAAAGTTCCACAAGAGGGACCTCTGTACAGATGGTAAAAACCATGAGTTGAATAGAAAGTGCACAGTCTAGACAAAGTAGGACATTTTCAAAGCCTCACTGAAACTTCAGCTGGGTGATGGAAATAGAACTTAAGTGACTAAATAAGCCGTGGTATATATGCAAGATGATAAAATAAAAATACGTGCACAGTTTTACAGAAGAGCAGCAACTTGTCTGACATACTTCCACCAGTCATCAAACTAAAAGCAGGCAACAAGTGTGACCAGCATCCCTCACACAGTGACTGCAGTGTGGCTTATTAAAGCACTAAGGCGGGAGCTCTGCCTTCAAACGAATGGAAGACGCTTTAAATCTTGGACAAAAAAGACAACCATCTGGTTTCCTGCAGCGACAACTGCAGCCAGTTTGCGGCAGTAAAACGCAAACCCAAACTTCTGATTGAGATGGAGAAAAGGGGAAAGGTCGAGCAGACGGAATCAACACTTTTTTCTGCTCCAGCTGCAGCGAACCTCGGGCCCTCTGCCGACGACTGAAGTGGAGCCGGGAGCCTTTAACAGGGTTTCAAATGAGACCTGTCAATTCCCATCATCCTCCACACCCGCTCCGCCGTGAAGGGGGATGACAGTTGTGCTGCCGAAGCAACTTCCAGTCTGGATTTGGTCGGGGGTTGGTGGGGTGGGCGAGGTTCGTAGCGGAAAGTTAAAAGTTCGGTCAAAGCCACGCAAATGACAACACTATAAATCTTTACTGTTCCTTCGGTTCAGGGATCTGAACCCTTCTGCTCAGCTATCTGCGGAAGTGCCACCCGTCAAACGGGTGAACGGCCTCCTCTGACGACCGGGGATTAAACAAAAAAGAAAAGAAAAAAACAAACAGGCACTGAATCCACCGGAGGGTAGAAAGCCAACGTCTGGCCGTCTTACAGAGCTCAGGCTGCCTTGCATCTCAAAAGTGCTGTTCCGGGAGCAATTTAAATACATGGAGACAGACACAATATCCTGAAGAGAGAGAACCCCTATTATTACATTCCTGAACAGAGGGAGGGCAGGACCTGCCCTGAAGATGAAGGGAGACGAGAGCGAGAGAAGGAGAGAGAATCTCGAGAAACTGACGCAGAAGCGGCCGGCTCGCTGCTCTTCCTGATGACAGTGCATCGCACACCGCAAAGGAAAGGGGCTACCAGTAAAGGATTATGGGAAAATGTACTGTCATTGAGAGGTCACGGGACCAATCCAATAAAAAATCACTATGAGCACATACCCCTGGCTGGGGCAGTAGCATCTTTGACATCCTTGCAGAAGTCGGTCAAAAAGTGCTGCCCATACAACCAGAAACACAAACACACACAATCACATGAATGCACACACGCACATACAGAAAACTAAGAGATGATTCCAGATAAGTTGCTTAGTGCTTATCTTATCTTCCTAACATTTCAATGAGATCGCATTTGAAACGGATATATATGCCTTTTAAATGGTGAAAATCCATTTCAAAAGTCATAATTTTCCATCTACTGAAGACTGGAAGTCCATATTTAGCTGTTTATTGAACCATTAACTAAAGGGAGAGTCAATATATTTTAGTCCCATTTAACAAGTGCCACAAAAGATTCAGTAGGCGAAAGCCAGTAGAGCTTCTTTATATGTTGGCAATTCCGTCTGCGGGGTGTGTTGTGGCTGATCATTCACCCTAAGAGACAGAAAAGGGCTGGGAGTAGGGAGGTGGTGGTGACAGCCTTCAGGCTGCAAATGGCTGCAATCAGAGCAGAAGCTCTCAGAACCGAGAAGGAAGTGGTCAGGATTTTCAGCAGAAGCCATGGAACCTGGCACTGCGTTCCACATCAGTGTTAGTGCTCCTGGCTGAGGGTACCGGTGTCAGTCGGCAAACCCTGAGGCATGTATGAAGGTGGAATTTACTGCCAGGTAAGCGCCGTTGGGGGAAGGATGGTCGGATATCCCACAGAACTTGGCCCCACTACTGAGACGTAGTACGCAGCTTTGAGTGAGGGATTGAGTGAGTGAGAACCTAGGAATCAGGTCTTTGAAAATGCTTACATGGTTGAGGCCAAGCTAATATGTTCAGCTCTCACAGTATTCCTGTCAAGTTTTAGCAATAAAATCATCCATAACTGCATCTTATTCTGAAAAAACTCTAGTTCAAACCACGGTTTCATGGTCCGACGTGACTGGTGCAGACAGAAGGCTGATGGTGAACGATGAGTGGGCAGCCACGGCGTCCCATCATAAGGCTGATTCACATGACTTCCCCGGAGACGTTGGAAATATTGGTGTGGTTAATCAAAACCGGACATGCAGACAGAAAAACCCAGTGAGCGAAACCCCATCTGACCCTAGCTAAGACCTCTTTTCCCCTCTTTCTGTTTGTTAAAGGCTCTTTTCTTCCTCTCATCTGAAAAATCCTCACCATCGACTGGAGTGTTGTCATTTGCGCTCGATGACTGGGTCATGGTCTCTATTTGGTACAGGCTCACAACTGAGGGTCCAACAGCATAAATAGCTCATTTTTCAGCCAACTTTCTTCAGAAGAAGAGTGCGGTGACGACATTACCTCAGCCCTTTTGAAAATCCCAAATCGGGGGATTGGGCTGGTTAGGTTTGTCTTGCTAGAAATCTACGCTTTCCTTGGGCTCAGACACTGTTACAGAAAATCTGTGACCCTAACAGATATTAAACATCTGATGGGAGTAGGTCTGGAATAATCCCGGAAGGACCTGGTCATGTTTATTGAAAGCCAAGTAAAAATTCTCATGGTACTTTCATTACATCCTGTCAAGAAAAGTGAAATGGAGGAGGAAATTGTAGGTGACCAGTTGTTTTTTTGTCCCTCTTTGAAGGTCTACCATGTTTCAGGGTAGCCTATTTCTAGGGGGAGGTCGAAGGGCAAAGATCATGACCCTTCTCCCTCAGATGTAACCTAGATGCAGTGAACCGGGGCAGAAATGAGGCTGATCGCCACAGGGACTGGAGTGTGCGTGTGTCTGTGTGTATCTGTGCGTATGTGTGAGTGTGCGTGTGAGTGTATGTGTGTGCGTGCGAGCAGGTGTCTGAGCATTTGTGTATGTGTGTTTATCTGTGCGTGCGAGAGTGCGTGTCAGTGTGTGAGTGCGTGCGAGTGTGTGTGCGTGCGAGTGTGTGTCGGTGTGTGCAAGTGCGTGCGTGTGTCTAAGCGTGCATGTAATGGTGTGTGCGTGAGTGTGTGGGAGTGTGTGCGTGCGTGCGTGTGTCAGTGTGTGCGTGCGAGTGTGTGCGTGCGTGCGTGTGTCGGTGTGCGAGTGTGTGTGCTTGAGTCGGTGTGTGTGCGTGAGTGCGTGTGTCTGAGCGTGCATGTGTCGGTGTGTGCGTGAGTGTGTGCGTGAGTGTGTGCGTGAATGTGTGCGCATGCGTGCGTGTGTCTGAGCGTGCGTGTGTCGGTGAGTGCGTGAGTGTGTGTGCGTGAGTGTGTGTGCGAGTGTGTGTGCGTGAGTGTGTGTGCGTGTGTGTGTCTAAGCGTGCGTGTGTCGGTGTGTGCGAGTGTGCGTGCATGTGTCTGAGCGTGCGTGCGTCGGTGTGTGCGTGATTGTGTGTGCGAGTGTGTGTGCGTCGGTGTGTGCCTGAGTGTGTGTGCGAGTGTGCGTGCGTGCGTCTGAGCGTGCGTGTGTCGGTGTGTGCGTGTGTCTGAGCGTGCGTGTGTCTGAGCGTGCGTGTGTCGGGGTGTGCGTGAGTGTGTGTGCGTGCGTGCGTCTCAGCGTGCGTGTGTCGGTGTGTGCGTGTCTGAGTGTGTGTGCGTCGGTGTGTGCGTCGGTGTGTGCGTGAGTGTGTGTGCGAGTGTGCGTGCGTGCGTCTGAGCGTGTGTGTGTCGGCGTGTGTGTGTGTCTGAGTGTGCGTGTGTCTGAGTGTGCGTGTGTCTGAGTGTGCGTGTGTCTGAGCGTGCGTGTGTCTGAGTGTGTGTGTGCGTCGGTGTGTGCGTGAGTGTGTGTGCGAGTGTGCGTGCGTGTGTCTGAGCGTGTGTGTGTCGGGGTGTGCGTGAGTGTGTGTGCGTGCGTCTGAGCGTGCGTGTGTCGGTGTGTGCGTGTGTCTGAGTGTGCGTGTGTCTGAGCGTGCGTGTCGGTGTGTGCGTGAGTGTGTGTGCGAGTGTGCGTGTGAGCGTGCGTGTGTCGGTGTGTGCGTGAGTGTGTGCGTGCGTGTGTCTGAGTGTGCGTGTGTCTGAGCGTGCGTGAGTGAGGGAGTCAGTGCTCTCCCCGTCGTCCCCAGGGCAGCAGGGCAGGGTGCTGTAATGACTCACATGCACAAGCTGCTCCTGCGTGTCGAACTCCCTGCAGCAGCCCTCCCAGTGGCAGTTAGTCTCGTACACAGCCTCCGGCTCTAGTTTGCCTTCCTCCTTGTCCCCTTCCTCCTTCACAAGCGTCATTCCCTCTGGCTGGTCCTGCTAGAGGACAGAAGAACACAGGGGACTCAGAGTGAGAACTGAGGTGCAGGCAGAACACAGGGGACACAGAGTGAGAACTGAGGTGCAGGCGGAGCACAGGGGACACAGAGTGAGAACTGAGGTGCAGGCGGAACACAGGGGACTCAGAGTGAGAACTGAGGTGCAGGCGGAACACAGGGGACTCAGAGTGAGAACTGAGGTGCAGGGACAGCAGAATCTGGCAAACGATAATCTATCTACACATTGTTTTATTTATAGTTGCGCTGGTTGGAGAAGATCTTTCTCAGGGCAGATCCTTTTATTTCTCAGCAAGAAAAGCAGGAGCATGTCCATGGCTTCTGCAGCCGAACAACAGCTGTCAAATTTAATGGACCTTTCAGTGGCGCCTGGGAGCTGTAGGCAGAGCCAGCGACAGGAAATGTACCACTAAGTTATGTTAAAACCTGATATATGTCTCAATGTGCCCTGTGTGTTTGAAAAACTGCCCCCGACATGGGCAGATTGTTCCATTATCCGTGGCGTATTTCACTGTCGGCTTGACATGTTTGAAAGAAGCTGGGGGTGGGGCTAGGCTGGGTTGGGTGGGCGGAGCCACCCCTGACTGCACACAGCTGTGGGTAATAAAGCCTGCACCACCCCAGAGCAGCGCGGGACGAGGGGGACGTCAGGGGTGACTGCCCCTAAGCAGCGAACAGGGAGCGGGCGGTGGGTAAGCGATCGCGCAGCATTCACTATCCCCATACAGTCACACTGAGCCAACATCAGCGCCACGCCGGTGGAGCTGGCGATTACGGTCCGACCGGGGGACTTGAATTCTCCCCTCAGCACTGGTGGAGAGCCCTGCCCTCCCTGATCGTGAGGACTGGCCCTGACACTCACCGCCCCCTGGCCCGTCCCTGCTGGGAGGAAGATGTTTGCTGCCTGTGCGGCACATTTGTTTCGCATTAGGCTGGCACGCCGGGCTGCTTTACAGGCCGACACAACTCCAGTGTATTCAAAGGACAGGGAGGGAGGGAGAAAGAGCTCCATTCACATGCATACGGCCACGGAGGTTTTCTGCAGATGAGCATTAAGGCTTCCTAAGCCCAAGAGTGATGAACACGGTATGTCAATAAAAGTTTTTTAAATTCAGCACAACTTGTCAAAACAATTTTTAGGGAGGGTGCTGTCTGTCTGTATGTCTGTGTGTCTGTATGTGTGTATTTCTGTATGTTAGCTTGTGTGTACATCTATATGTGAGTATGTGTGTCCTTCTGTATGTGTGTATGTCTGTATATTTGCACGTGAGCACGTCAGTATGTGCGGATGGCTCTGATTCTACATCACATTGAAGAAATGACCCGACCAAGGAGGCGGGAGGTTTTGCGGGAGGAAACGGGGACCGGCGGATCCCACCTGCACACTCACAGCCCCGGGGCTGGGCAGCGGCAGCTCCTCCTCAGGCTTCATCTTGGAGCGTTTGTGGTGCATGGGGTCCCCTGTGCTGCTCACAGCAGACTCGCTGGTGGGCTTGCTCTGCGTGTCACACCAAGCACACTGAGAAACAGGACATTCAAAAACACATCCGCAATCTTCATCAGGTGGCTTAAAGCACAGAATGTGCAACCAGCAGGCCACAGATTAAAACCCACGGAGGGGAACCACTGGGCACCCCTGTGATACTTAACCCGTGTACCTTCGGTAAATATCACCAAAAACAAAGTGCAAAATGAAAACCAGTGTAAGCCACTATGGTGGGTGAAGAGGGCTCTCTGCAGAGTTCTGTGTTTTCATGTGGCTGCCTTCAGAGACTAATGTGTATTCACCAGCACTGAAGAGGAGCCAAGGCAGAATTCATTCATTGTTATTCCGTTTTTCGAGGTTATTTGAAATATTCAAGGGTCTTGGATTTCTTCCAGGCAGCTATTTATGAATCGCAAGTTCAATTGTGTATGTACTTACCCTGAAAAGTTTGATGTCTTATTAGAAACAGTCCAAGGTATGTTTTAAACACAAGTAAAACCAAGCAAAGAATTTAAACAGTACAAAATCTTCCTGGAATGCAATTCACAGAAATAGCCTAAACCTCAGGCCTCTAAGGCATGGGTGCCAAAACTGGTGCTGATGCACTGTGTCTTGATATAAACAGACACTCCGGATGTTGTAAACCAACAGCGGACGCACTGTAATTCACCCTGTCAACTCCTGGAGCCAAAACATCCACCCGTCCAGAACCTCCTTTACATCCATGGAAGTTCTCAGTCTCAGTCTGAGATTATGTGAGAAAAGCTTACCTTGCCAACTCACAGTCACACGGTCCAAAAGTGCTTCATTCTGGTGTGATTTCCATTTATTGATGAAACAGCTCCCTGAATATGACATGTTAGTCTCTTCCAATATGTGTTTCTTTAAATAGGTGCAATTTTATTTGTGTATATTTTGGGGGGTTTTGGGAAGGGACCTCAATGCCAACAAGCCCAGTGTGGTTCTGTGGGTTCATGTAAAACCCAGATCTGTATCGCTAAGCTCTATGTGTCTCTATCTCTGATCAGGCAGAACGCGACACTGTAGAGCAGCGAGCTCTGGATTTTAGCGTAGCCAAGGTTCAGGTCATTGCGTTTAACGATCGAGTCTGGACCCAGTTACACAGCACGAGCTACAGTGAGAGAGCCAGGGGCTTTCCCTCACCTGCAAGGAGTCAGTGGTGGCGGCGTTGCGCTCCGTGGGCACCAGCCCAGGGGGCACCACTGCGGGACCAGGCCTCTGGGGGGCGAAGGTGGGGGCTGGGTGGATGAGGGGCGGGCTATGGCCGAACGCCGAGCCCATGATGCCAGGTTGCCGGCCAATCAGCTGCGGGTGCATCTGCAGGGCCACGGGCGTTGGGGGGTAGGCGAAACTGAGCGCTGGGCTGCAAGAGGTAAGTTCATTTGTAAAACCATTTATAAATCACCCATGATCTTGTCAGCAGTAATTTGGTAAGCTGGCTTCTCTAGTGACTTGCTTATGTTGGAGTAAATAGTGAGAAGAATCATATACCTTTCAGAGAAGTTACCGTGTCTTTGAAATTTCAAAAAGGAGCATTACCACTTCAAAGGGATGAGGCACGCCTGCCAAAACCACAGATTAATATCTCAATCTTCAGGATCTTTAGAATAGTGATTTGAGGGTCTTCTGATCAGTAATTCCACTCAGCACTGACTGAGGTGTCTGTGTGGCCAGACACGTCAGCTTCTGCCTGCACCGAAGTGTCAAATGACAGGGCAGAGTGAGTCATCATCCCTCGTTGTTGAAATCACAGCACAATGTTTTCTTATAAAGTAGCTTTTTACTCAGGAGTAAACCGCTGCGTTTTAAATAAGTCAGGGAGGGGGTCTTTCTGGCCCCTCTCAGCCCCGCTCTTGTCATAAACTCACACCTGCCACTTATATTTCCCAATTTTCCAAATTCTGTTGCATCTTGTGACGGCCTCAGTGATCAAACGGAGCGGAAAACTGGCAAAGGCATAATTGAGGGAAATAATGGTTCAGAAATAATAGAATTGAAATACGTCACGTGCGTACTAAAATTATTCAGTAGCCATAGTTGACTTTGGTTGGAATGTTTTAAGAGTAATGTTTTTGGTGTTTACTGTACAAGAGAATCATTCAAACTACTGGAAATGCTGTCGTTTTCTCATTGTAAAAAAATATGCATTGAAAATGCACTCACCATTTCTCACAGCAGAAATTGGGATCTGGGTGCAGGTTTTATTGTGGGTAAACATACTCCAAGATAATCCCACACTCCAAGACGATCACACCAATGATGATCTGATTTAGTTAAAAACACCTTAACGGTTCAGTCAGAAAGATTAGGCTTTTTATTGTTTGTTCCTGGTACAACCCCAATTGAGTGTGAGATACTTCTAAGATTGCCAGCTTTTTTATTTGGTATAAAATTTGTACTTCTTTTCCCACTCTAAATTCCAAATTCATCATACATTATATAAGCATACTCTGTGTTTCTGTTGTGAGTGAATGGTAGTTTTCCAGAGTACACTGTATATACGTCGTTTTGACGTTATATTACATGTGTGGTTTAACTAATCAGGCATTCGTGTAAAAAAATATGATTGCTTGAGTAAGGTTCAATAAAGGTTTTAGATGTCCTGACCGGCGATGATGCAGATATTTAAATGCACAGGAAGAAGATTTCAAGACTACCGGGTGAGAGAGTGTTTTGGGAAAATGAAGAACCAAGCCTGAGTTGCAGAACTGTCCCTAGATTTAGCTTGAGGCCTGTGTCTCCAGACTGGAGTCCCAGACAGAAGATTCTACAGGTTCTAATTAGGACTTTAAAATCCCAGTGATGGAAATGGAAAATGAAGGCCTGAACCCTCTGCCGATAGAGGGGTTCAAAGCATTTAATCCAATTTTGCTGAGACTGCCCGCTGCTAATTTAACGTCTGCACACACACGCACATAAAGACCCCTCCGATTGATTTACTGAGACTGAATTAGTTAATGAGGTACAAACATTGCTGACAATTACCACCACCACCGCCAACTAAAGAAATAACTTTGGAAAACTTTTTTTTCTTTTGTGTTTCAGAGGACACTGGTTCTCTTCGGAAGGGAGCATTGCCTAACATCAACTTGAAAAAGAACATTAATTGAAGACGTGTTTGCAGGGTGTCAAATAGTGCTTTTTGTGAGGAATGGCTACAGACCACATGGCAGAATGAAGTGGCTGATTTTCCTCGCCTGATTACAATGGGAAAATGCAGACAGGGCACAGTTAGAGACGTGCCCTGAGAGGAGAGGCCACTGAGACACACATGCGTGCAGGAGAACCGCCAGTCTGGGGGCGGGGTTTAGAGAGTATGTCCAGAGTGTCTGTTAAAGGGGAGAGATACAGGGAATGGTCAGGGCTGACCAGGGCGGGGCTTTGAAAAGTGGTACACTGTGTGAACGTGGCAAGGATAAATTCCAGTGTGGAAAGTTGAATCACACTGAAGCACATTGCACATCTGTGGTTTTTAAATTGATGATTCCCCTTAGTGACAGCGACAGTTGCCACTTTCGAGGTCCGCACAGAAAGAGATGGCCAGGGGCCACGTCGCTGTTTACATTTTCAGGAAAAGTCATTCTTAGGCAATTGTTTTATTTTAACCGCCAGGCACCACTATCACTGTGAATTTATTGTTAACCGATTGACTGAAAATTACCCAGAGACGTCCCTAAGTTTACACTTTGTTAGTATTTTTATTTTATATAATAAAGATATTTTATACAGCTACATGTTAGTAGTAATATTATATATTATTATAAAATATATATTATTATATATTATTACTGAATGCTTTTGGAACAAATTCAGACCATTTGAACAATGTGTTGTCGCTAAGTTTAAAAAGAGTTGTTGCAAGTCTGCAATGCCTGCAATGTTACACAAGGAAATAATAAAGAGGTCAAAATGCAAGCCTCGCAGCAGGCTGTTTAAATCCCAAAAGGCTGCTGCTGTTATACCCTACATAAGGCTGCTGCTGTTATACCCTACATAAGGGTGCTGAAGTTATACCCTACATAAGGGTGCTGAAGTTATACCCTACATAAGGGTGCTGAAGTTATACCCTACATAAGGCTGCTGCTGTTATACCCTACATAAGGCTGCTGCTGTTATACCCTACATAAGGCTGCTGCTTTTATACCCTACATATGGGCACTGCTGTTATACCCTACATATGGGTACTGCTGTTATACCCTACAAATTAGAATTGGGTATGATAGCACATATTCATGTTAGATCAGGTTGATATAGGAGTACAAACTGCCAGAGTGTATACAGCGCGCAGCCCCTACCTGATGGCGCCGGCCGACAGGTGTCCATAGGAGCCGCTGGTGGAGGAGCTGGAGCGGGAGTTGTTGAGGATGGTGACAAGCGAATTGGGCGAGGTGCGGATCATGGCCTGCAGGTCGAAGCTGTGGTCCGACAGGGGGGAGATGGGCAGCGCCCGTTTGCGGCTGGGCCGGGCTGCCACCCGGGGACTCGGGAAGCGGGAGGCTGGAGGGGCAGGAGGAGCGGTTAAAATGACTGGCAGTGCGTGGGTTCGACACATCGGAGTGGGCTACCGTCCAGCTAACTCGCTCTAGAAGGAACATCGATCAAGCAATAAACAATAAAAGTAGTCCCAATCCACCAACCCTTTAAGGATATGTTGCGTTAATTTCACACATGGAAAACTGAAATTAAACTACGAAGATACAGTCAGCACAGCACAATCCCTCTCAGTCTCTGTATGAAATTTCCATAATCTAACGATCATGCATAAAAAGTGTGTCTTTAGGCAATGGTGAATATAAAATTCATGGTTAGTCTTTTAATGATCATTATCGCTGTCGTCCACCTGCTATAAACTTTCTTTATCATAATCGTTGATTGTTTAATAATAGCTATAGTTCTACCAAAGGCAAATTTTAACAGTATAATGGAGATTCAGGCTTGCACACCTGTAGCTGTTTGAGTAGACTGCAGAGCAGGCAATACATGGCTTATTGTTCTTTATCTATGAGAGCACATGTATATAGTCATCCATCTTTAAGGACACATCTCTGTCCTCTAGCCTGCTGGGACGGTCACACCGTTTATCTCTTGTCCCATTGGCTGTCGTTCCTACAGGGTCAGGCACTCGAGAAGATTTCTGCCTGTGCAATCACTGGTGCACTTGCAGTCTTTCCTTTCTGACGGCCGCCAGCAGACATGGCAATAAACTATTACGGAGCTACAGGACGCAAGGTTGCAATAGCACTCAACTAGAAGTTAATTGGTGGGTTAAGTTCCCATTCTGAGCTAATTTGCCACTCTCTTCTCTCCCTTTTGTTGGACGCTTGGGGCGAGAGAGGATTGCTTCTTTCTCGGGACAATGGCGAGCAGTTTGCCGGGCCCTTTTAAAGTGGGCCAGGTTGCCATTTATGAATCCCGCCCCCTTACACAGAAAGCGACCGGCAGTCTTGAGAGCAAGTGGGGGGCGATGTGAGAGCATCTGTAAAAGCTGCCCAGATCAGTGTAAAGTGTTAGTGAAAACCGGTGCGACGCTCTCCAGTGTCAGGCATTGAGCTCCCTCTTACTCGATCAGTGCTTTAGTGAGAGTGACACAACTCCAAAAAGCACACACACGTGAAATGTGAAGTTTTGCAATAATAAACTATAAATCACGCAGTAAGATTTTTCTAACAGTTAATCCTTTTGTGCCAGCACTTAAAAGCCAACGACCTTTAGAGAGCCTAGTTTTCTCATGTAAAGCAGTTTTTATGACACAATGAATGCATTTCATTTCTGTGCTATCGTATTTTAAAAAGCCCAGCATTAAGTCTTTATTTCCAAGATTAGTTTGTCACCCATGTTAGCGCAAACCCATGTGATTAACACATATCTGCGTCCCTGCTCAATTGTAAATTCTACAATTTCATTTTTGTTCTTGCTTTGTTCTCAGCGGAAACAAACAAATCCACAATTACCCACTTACACAGTGACTTTGTTGTCACTTCAATTCAAAATGTCACAAACCGGAGAGAAGAGGCGCAGAGGGACTGGGGGGACAGAAATGTGGGGAGTTTCGTGTTCAGCACAACGGCTTTGTGACTCAAAACCCTTTTTAAAAATCTATTTCAGAGGCAGAAAAAGCCGGAGCCCGCCGATTCTTTCAACGCCTGTCACATCCAGCTATTAGCCGCCCAGCGATTCAGATGTAAATGAGTGTATACGAGGCGGCGAGGCGGAGAGGCGGAGAGGCGGAGAGGTGGCTACGCTGCGGTTGTTCCCCTTGTTTTTTTGGTTGCTCCTTAGCTGTTGTCCTGCTCTAGGCCGCGTTGTTAGCGTCATTTAGGTTCCGCGGATTTTTGGAAAATTTCAGACGGGGAACCAGGACGCGCGCGCACAGACGAGGCAGTCGTCTTTGAAGCGTCCCTGAGGGGATGTTCCACAGCGCCGAGCACTCGAAGATCCGAGAGTTAACATAATTATAACCTTGACTAACGTGATGTCGCGTTGCCTGGTTTTACCGGCTACGGTGGTCCTGTGGCACCGTTACATTATCGCGCGTTACGGCTCAATGTCAGGCTCTTCAGCTGCGCGAGGTGAGTTGATAGTGACCTGGTTGCGTGGTTTCTCTGTGGAATCCCACATGTCCCCAACAGCGCAGTGCTTCTTTTGTACTGCGGCGGTCATAAATAGATGCACTCAAAAGAAACACAGTGTCCTCGCTCCTCAGTGAAAGAAACAGCCGTACTGAGTATTGACAAGGCAAACCCTTTGCTCTGAGCACAACAGAGTCACATGTCACGGTACAGAATAAATACATCAATAAGATTTTGTTCTAAATAAAGGTTTCCTCTCCTTTTCTTCTTAGATGACTGTGATGAAGTCATCTTCTTAAATGACTTCTTAGATGACTGGGATGTCCACTTAAGTGCACAAAGACTCCCTCTCAGTATTTAACACTTGAAATTCTTATTTACTTTGTTGTAGTTTACAGTTTATGAATTTTACTCCGTAAACTTCATAAACCCACACATCACTGAACACTAATAATAGGTTTATATATTATTAAAACTGTAAAGTATGAGATCTGTCCTAGAAGGGTCCTCAGAAGGTCCTCAGATGGTGAAAAAACAGAATCGCATTGCCCCTTTCACTGCAAGAAGGCGGCAGCAGATCAAAGCAACTTGATTTTTTCAGGGACTTGATTCCCCTGGGGGAGAACCTGTAGGGTGAATGGTTGCCTGGGCGTATCTCTGCCAGGCTAGTCCCCCGGGAGCCTTGCCTATTAGTGCAGCGCGGCAGCATGATGAATGGGGAAAAGCGGGAAGAACAGGCCTCCGTCTCCCTCTCCTTCTCCTCCTAATTTATGTGGGGGGGGGGGGGGGGGAGGGGGGGTAGGTGGGGGAAGTGTTTAAAAAAGGGGAAGGGGTGAGGGTGGTAATAGGGGTAGACAAACG
>JAOYSI010005225.1:0-13691 GCA_025775065.1 Hiodon alosoides
CCTCCCCCCCTCTCCCCCCGCGCCCCACCCCCCCCCCCCCCCGCCCCGCCCGGCCGCCGGCCCCCCCCCCCCCCAGACATTGCTGCCAGTACAGACAGCATGAAAACACTTCCAGCAATGGAGCGTCACACACTTAACTGAGCTAGATTAAATCTCCTTTAAGGAGGACGGAAAACATCCTTTATTCAAATCTGCCGGTAAAAGTGTCCTCGGCCATGTATTCAGCAAGGGCAAGTTTGTTTATTTTGGTAAAAACTCCCAGCGAACGTTCACCAGCCAGCTACCCATGTGCGTTTTTATACGGACCCTCTCCTCTTTAATGTCCCTGATGCAACAGTGTCTCCACAGAGATCAGTCGACTAAAGTCAAGCAGAGAGGAGAAAGGACAAGCTTGGGCAGTTACGGATGGTGAACCAGAGTGGCTAAGGCACTGAAGAAGGTCTCAGTACATGTTCCAAGATTCACGGCAAATCACAGCCTGTTTCACGGGGAGACGCCCCCTTATATCCTGTTTATTGCTCTATAGGTCTTAACTTTATCATAGTGAGTTATGTAATGCCCGATTGCAGGTCATTTTTTTCCTCCGTTTAGATTAATAATGTAAATATTGAAATACGTTTTAAACGTAATAAATATATTTATCAATATAGAAAGGAAACACTAATGTCTAGAATGAAATTTCCAGGAACAAAAACAGGAGTTGGTAACAAATCACTCATATAGCATAGTCATACTAAACATGTCAGCTAATTAATATCTAATAACTGAAAAAAGGATATAAAAAAAACATATCCTCCTCAGCTTCTACTAACATCACAGTATTTCTTTCCAGTCAGTATTACAACTAGAGTGCAGTTCACATATGATCACACCTCCTCAATAATTTTTATTCACAATAAGCAGTTGATAATAAAAGGCTAATGGCAAGTGAAATGTATTGTTATTGACGGTATTTTTCTTTTAAAAAAAAAAATAATAATTTAAACATAACTTTTACGCTACATTCTACTGTGTCCTTAAGTCCCTTATTCGGTGACCCCTGGATCATTGTTCTGTCTTTCAGAAGTTTACAGTGTTGATTGTTGATGTTTTTCTGCGTAATTTCTTTTCCCTGCAATTATTAGCAATGCATCTGCTAACTTTCAGAGTTTCGTCTTGGATCGAAATGCGCCCCTGGGTAACGAGTAGCAAAATTTGAATTTAAATGCCTAGTTTATATTTATATTTTGCGCAGATGTACTTGATTTGTTGACATTTGATGTCATTTGTTATACGAGCCAAAAATGAAAATAATAAATGGAATGCTTGATTAAATGCAAATTAAATGTTTAAAAGTATTTAATCAGTTGCAGTATTGCCATCTGTTCGTTCCATGGTTTTTGATAATCAAGGGTTGATTTCCACATTAGTATTTCTTATAAGCAGTTTGCACTTTATTTCAAATTTATGTAACACTCGAAATTTTACTGTAGGTGACTAATTTGCCGGGAAAACATTTAACAATCTTATCACCAGCAATAAGATTTCTCCATTCTCCGGTAGAGGGATTCCTAACTCACTCGCAAACTAGGTCAAGTTAACACTTTCAGTTATACCACAGACAGCTGATTTTTTCCATTCAAAGTTTTATGCTGGAATGAGAAGCGAGACAGTAGACAATTCTATTTTTTTATCCACTAATACACTGAGTGATTGCCTCGTCAATTGTTAACGGTTACACTTATGTATTTTGTTACTAGACGCTTGGTGTGCTTTCTAAACTAGGCAACCAGTTTGCCGTGACTTCTACATGTGGAACAGCTGTCAAATGTGTTAATATGCTGACCTCGTGGTCGTCCTTTTAAACGAATATATATGTGACGCTCTAGGTTTTTTTCACTGCAAAATAAAAAATACTAACATTATAGAACTCAATCATTTTTAATTAAAAAAAAAGAAAAGATTTCTATATTTGACTGGGTTAAAATCTCAAACGTAACACACACGATACAAAATGCATACATTAAATAAGTTGACGTAAAGTTCAAATGAATAGCTGGTTAAGGATTAAAACTAACCATGTAAAATTGCTGGCACGTGTCGCATGTCAATAGCACAGTCAGCCTCTAACGTAGGATACAGGGTGAATAACTTTACACGCAAGATGCTGTATCTAATGACATAATTCCAAGCGTCTCGTTAACACGCGTTAGCTCCCCAAATATATATATGTACGCTTTCGTTTGAGTATTCGCCTCCAATCCGGTCGGTAATAAAGGTCAGAATCCAAATTAACAATACTCCTAAACAGAAGTAGTACAGTATATCCAAGTCTGTTACGTTTGGTTAGCAAGGTTGAGACATACATTTATTTCGATACGTTTCGGCTACGTACATTAACTGAACAATAATCACCGACCGCCATTTGGTAAACCGTCATAGTAAAAACTAATTTCAACCAAGCTGAAGTCGCTGATACAACATAACGTGTTATCAAGCATTACTACTCCAGCTTTAGCAGTTGAACACTACCATTAGCTTGATAGCTAGCAGGCAAGGACACCATGAATTTAGTCACGTTTAACATGGACACACTCGGCTAACAATCAAGCAAAGCATATCAAAACTAACCGTCAAACCAAGACATGTTAGCAATTTGAACGGAGGACACTTTAACGTGACGTTAATATATTAGCTAATTAGATCACCTAATCATCCATAAATGAAGCGTGAGCTTCCTCCAGAAAACATAACTAAGAAACTGCCAAAATACCACAATTAGCCTCGCATGATACTCTTAATTCTGAGGAATGGCCCTCGATCTTCTTGCTTACAAAGCATCCCATTTACTACAGAATATAATTGCATACTTACCACCAGGATTTGCAAATGACTGTTCTACTTCGCTGGGTGTCGAAGCTTCGTCTCTCTAAACTTTGGTGTATTTACACCATGAGGTCAAAGCTGTTTACCAACTCCAGAATCTGATTGACGGATGGTGATTTGCCCGCCTTTCTGAGCTGCTCATTGGTTTAGCCATAAAGGGCGACGTCTATATTAAAACGGTGGTGGTTGCTTTTTGGATTTCCATTGGTCATTCCAGTATAAATAAGGTTTCATCCGTGTAATAATGGACCTATGAAAAACCTGACAGTCGACACGGGAAGGCCATTCCGCGCTGAGTTTATTAAGATGTCTGGTAAAGCAGAAATTGTATTTGCGCTCTACTTCGCCCTAGAGCCACGTTCTACTCTGTATTGTGCAAAATGCTGGCAGGTATCATAAATGGCGACATTATGTTTGTATTAACTTTAAATATATCACAAGGTTATTTATTTTGACAAGTTCCATACAATATCATCAATTATACATTACTGGATATGCCATTACATTCAATATATTTAGTTTTGTTGTAGTCAAAAGTTTTAAAATGTATCCAAAATCTTTTTACTGACTAATTATAGTTTTAGTTACGAAGAGGCTAATCGAAGTTGGGGTTGGTGTAATTATTAATCTATGCTAATCCGGAACGACAGGACGTGAATTTATATTAAACCCGTTAAGACTCAGGCAGTTGGCCCAAGCAGAAGCGAACATATGTGTATTCACTAATATGACAGTATGGAGTAATTGCTTAACATTTCAATTTATACGTTGGTTGCAAAAAAAATGAAACATTGTTTTTAATAAAAGATGCCCATGACTGGCAATATTATAGTCCATTATCTCTGTGTTTATATTATTCCGGTATTGCACGAGTAAATGGCGTTGGGGAAAATTTAGACGTATATTGGTATGTGCTGACCCCTGCTGAAAATATTGCATAATTTTTGCACAAAAGCAAGGTTTTATTCAGTTATCCTTTTTTCTGGTCTTTTTGTCTTGATTTATTTTCTGTTTTGAAGTAAGTTAATAGAAATAAGAACTTAGACAAACAGGACATAGGAATATAATGTTTTATTTCTAAATTCTTATTGAATACTTTTATTGGATCCTTATTCAATGCTTAACTCTGATTATTTAGCTAACAATTTCTCAAAAGCCTCGTCTGTAAATTGTCATTAGGTCATTAAAATCATAGGTCCCTTGGCTTTATCCACTACTAAACCCTCTGCTGTCCGATGTTACTGGCCTTGTTTTTGACTGTAGGTACCAACACCTTAGTACACCCTCCAGTGTTGCCTCTGATTATTCCATCACTTCTTAAAAAGGCCAGATAATAACGAACGGTGGAGAAATTCTCATTTCATCTGTGCTATATTGTGTTCTAATCTAGACACAATATCGACCAAATTCTTCGTGTATTACCAATAAACGCCAATAGGTGGCATGTCCGCCGCATGAATTTCTTCTCTCTTTAAAAATTGCTATATTACAAGCTGATTATAGTCGGTTGTTTAGTTTTTTATCATGAATAGCCTATTACAAGTAATATCATTTACAACATTTAGAGATTCAAACTTCTCACCTTTCGGTGAAATTCACCATTTTGAGATCAAGATAGGTCACCTACGAGATTTATGTGGATCCGAGGAGAAAGTTTTCTTGGGGGGGTCTCACCACGCAATGTTCTCACCTCTTCTTTTTTTTTTTAACCCCTTACCTGTTTGCATCCCTGAACATTTCTTCGCTGTTTATAAATACACCTAGGATCTAGCGTCCAGGTTCAGAATTTCTGCTTTGCACAGTGAAATATTCTACAGAGAATATTTTTTACATTTTACATTTTAAAACAATTTATAGCCAAGCAGTCATAATTGTGTGGAGTGTGGGCTATTCTGGTGCGAAGCTATATACTTTATACCATACCATATACTATATACTATACCAACACGCTCACTGTTACAAATTGCATTGTTCTCAAACATATGAAATAGAATTCACAAATTAATTTGAAATATTGACATTTACCATATTGATATTGGGCTCAACTACGGCTCAAAACGGCACCTTCGGTTTAATATGCGAGTCACTGACACGTTGAATGTGCTGCTTTAATGAATGAAAGCTTTCGAGACGTGTCAAATCACTTGCCGAATCTAGAGAAACAACAAAAGTTGATATATTTAAGTTTATATTTAAATATAAATATCACAAAGCAGAAACTCAATTCTCAAAACTCAAGTGTGGTAATAAAACACATTACAGCGTTCTTCAATATTATCAATACTACCAGTCTTTGAACTTAGAATTTTGAAAAATGAACAATTTGAAAATGTTGCAATGTGTTCCTACTTGGTACATGTCCGCACACGTACAAAGCATGTACAACTCCAGTAGAGCGAAAGTTTCACCACACACTCACTGAAATTTCAATGTTTACTCTTAACCAGGTGTTATCACCCGACATTTAACACCATGAAAAATGTAATACATGTCATTCTGTGCGGTTTGATTTGATGGCCCTAAAATAGTTTTTAGTTGTTTTTTTATTGGAATGGTAACGACATCTATGAACAAAAGTGGGTTATTGTTGGAGCTCCTATATGCAGACTGCTCTCAATTATAGGACATGGAAAATTAATTTTCATACAAGCTATCAGGGAGTCAACCTCATTCAAATCAGAAAGGGCACTAGCATTTGTATTTTCCGTCCACAGTTTAGTCGGCCAAGTAGTAGGCTTCCTGGTGTTTTTACACACCATTCAATGGTTTTTGCCACAGGAAGTGGACAATCAAATGAGCCAAGACATCAGTAAATAAACAATTATTTCAAATCAATATTTGTGTGTAACAACAACAGTCAGTAGTTTATCAGCATTTATGCAATTTATCTCTTCAATATTATATTATTTATTAATATAAATCATTAAAGAATATCCTGATGCAAGCTTGTTTGTTCTGTATGTATATATAAATAATCTTTTATTTTGAGCAAAATGCATCAAAATGTGATTTAGTTCAACTGATGACCAATATGAAGCAGTATTAAGAAAACTGAAATATATTCTAAGGGCTATCATTCTCAGTAAATCTACGACGTAATACGTATTGAAAGGGAGTTCAGACACCCTAACATATAAAACATTTACGCGAATCAGTATGAACCTCATACTAATGACGTGTGGCCAACTGCACAACAGGTTTCTTGAGGCGAAGTCTCTGAATTGACCCCTGGAATGTATACGACCTCTTACTGACTTACGTGGTCCGTGTCCTTTGTCTACAGTTTTAAAAAACTGCATTCACCACTGACACTGCCTGTGTAATATTTGAGGAGGCCCGCTTATCTCACACCCCTACTTAGATGTAGGCTCAGTACATTTTGTTGAATGAGATGAGGTGTCAAGAATGACGCTTCCTGGGTCCTTTAAAAACAACAGAGACATCCTTTAAAAGTAGAATTCACCTTGAGGTCTGTGGATTTTGTAAGCCCATAGTTGCTTCTATGTAATTAAATAAATCAAGACAGGACCATATCATGAACTAATATAGGTTACTCTTAGGAAAGTAAAGTATCGAACCCATTTCGTTTCAGACACCAACAAATGAAAGCAAACAAATATTGCTTTGCATAAACACGAGTGGCATGCTGCAGGTCAGGTTAATTCCAAGATATTCCGTGTCGTCATGTAATTAAACGTGAACTGATTTAGGCTGAAGGTAAACGAATCGTTTCTTTGGACTTTGTGGAACATTTCGTCACCAGACGAAGACAACGTGCTCTTCATCGACGCGTCTATAGTTCTGGATCTTTCAAGCCTTGAGTGGAAACCTTTTTTTTTCTATTTTCTTGAAGCTCTTCCCTACAGCGCTCTACTACGCGACATAGAGAAAGCAGCTTGTTCCGTTGAATGGAGCCCTGCAGGCAGTCAGTCTAACTTCCTTCCTGCTTTACGCACATCAACCAAACATACTGAACTAAACCGAACTGTTCAAAAGCTCGGGGGGTCAACATAGCACATGGATATACAAATAGGTAAACAAAAACAAAAAATTAAACATGGACTAAATTTGCGGTAATTGGAAGATGGACTGAACTTTTATACTTCGTTGGTCTGGACACAGAAGTTCAGCCGTGTTTTGAGACATCATCGCATACCTTACGAACTCGAGGATTGTCCAGGAACGCCGTTTGCAGATCATAAAATCCATTTCCATTTTAAACAAGGTAAGATCATAAACTGGCGTTACGGTAGCCATGAATACATTGGCTAGAGCTACTTTTAAAGTAGCTGGCAAAATCTCGTGGGAGGAAAACAAAATTTCAAAGGGGATTTAAGTATAGTAAGGATGCATTACATGCAACCATTCGACTTACTTTTGTATTAAACAGCAATTGTTTTGCACAGTAATATTTTAAACTGGACATTCGAAAATACTCCGCGGGGCGGTGGTACACGAATACCGAGGACAATAAAAACGACAAAACTATCGTACTGATATAAGCATCTTCAGAAGTTTTTAAATGATAGTCATGATAAAACGGATTACAAACATGAATTATTATATTATTTATGATGAATTCTAAAATACATCTAATACTACTGTTATAACCACTGCTACTACTGCGACTACTAACAGTATTACTACTAGTACTATATAAAAGCTAGATAATATGCTCTTGGACTATCTTAATCTAATAAAATTTAAGACAATCTTTAACATTTAACTCAAAACGAAAATTAAACTAAATTAAAGAATTTCAGGTTTGTAGAAATATTTATTGATTTAGAGGGGTTAGGGGTGGAAATTAATACAAATACACAATTAAACTAATGATTAGTTTCCTAAACATTATAATATCTTGCATAAATATGAAAATTAAGAGTATACCACAGTGTATATATCCAGATTTTTATGTTTTGTATAGAAATGCCATGGCAAATATACCATGCAGCCTTAAATGAATAAACCCCGCAGACTACCATGACTTCACTCTTAAGTAAAACAAATTAAAAATGTAAATAAAATTTAAAATGGGATTCTGTTTTATGCAAAAAAAAAAACGCAATCATTTTCTTTTTTGCTTAGCCTTATGGTTATGTTGGTATTATTTTAAAAAGGGTAACTCTACATGTGAGGAAATTTGAGTCCCATCAAGGTCAACGCAGATTAATTATAATGTTTTTTTCAAAGGGCTGTTTTGTTGCTTGTTTAAAATTTACCAAAAGAACTCCGGACCTGTCCAAACCTGGCCTTTTGACAGGCCCGGTGCTCGTAGGGACAAGTAAAACATGCACCCACTTGTAGCAGCACGGTGTGATAGAGGGTATCTTTATGGTTCACCGGGGCTTCAGAATTGCCTACTGTTACTGGCTCAGCGTTGCAAGGCAAATGCCCAAAGATAGCATTACTGATATTTTGAAATAGCCATACGGTTAATTTTGTGAGTCTCCTGGATCATCTGGATCATACCAACAGTTTTACTGCACTCTCAAGTCATCTATATTGTAGTTATGTTTGTCCAGCGAGATGAGAAAGTTTGGGCATTGGTTATCTGTCAAGTTTGTGCGGCAGAATGACTATAGAGTTGCATTTGTTATTATGCTTGTTAGCTACCGTCTCGTAGATTTACGGCCCACCTCTGAGTTACTGTAGTAATTAAGACCATTGCACAGGTGTAGGCTGTTCTGTAAGCTTTTACGTTTGTCCAAAATCTGTCAACAGCCCAACTTCTCAATTATATTATGTTGACTACAAGTCCTTTGAAAGGGGCAGGGATGAATACTGTTTTGTGGAGTGACTATATGGTCTCTTATTCATAAAAGCATGCTGGTAGCTGACATAGCCAAAGGTGGCAGTGACCTTTACTTGCTGTCTGATAGATATAGGCCTATATAGATATAGGTTGAATGTGGGAGGTTACTTAATGACCTGTTCCACAAAGGTTTCCCTGTGGGGCCACTGTTTCACCTCTTACCTGGGGCATTGTCCTGTGGCTGGTGTCTAAATACCACAATTGACCCCTGTAGGGGGCCGGCTGGGAATTACTCCACTCAGGACAGAGATGGATTAATCTTTTAATGTTCAGTGTTATTTGTCATGTAAAGCCCATGCCCTGCTGTATGCGCATACATGCGTAGGAGAAAGTCTGTCTTTTAGCTCTGTATCTGGAAGAATGACAGATGAATGCCTCTATTTCTCTGTAAATAATGGCATCATTAAAGAAAGCATTGTAGTTCGCACTTGAATCTGCCTCAGAGATTGTGAAATTGAGCACATTTTTTGTTCAGGATTTTCACACATTTTAAAAATAATACTCTTTTTCTGCTTTTCTTTGAGACCGAAAGACTCAAAAGCTTGTTACCATGGTGATCAATGTGGGGGCATCCTTTTTTTCTTTAGGACTCATATGTTCATGTTTGCCCAACTTATTTGCTAACTGCATTTATGTGATATAAGAAATCTGGTATGTTTTATAATCCCTAGCCTTTCGTACTGAACCATGGACATGAAGGTGGTGCAGACATATGAGACATATGGTTCCAGGATAGTCTGCTGTTTGTTCAAAGCTCTAATGTGCACATTTCGTAAGGAAAACATGGACCTTTTACTGAGTAAAATCTGTAAACTGTCTCCTTTCGCTGCATTTACAGAGAATCTACGTGGCGCTTTCCAATAGGACTAACATAAATTGAGAATGGTAAAATATTGTCCCTCTCTGTCCCACAAGAACTATTTGGGATTTTATGAGAATACCAAGTCTAGTCTTTTTGTTGGAAGATTTAAAAATATATTCATTCATTCAGATTGTGTATTACAGGCCCAGGGTTAAATTCTTTCCATGGATTTCATGGTTTAGTTAGATATACTTTTCCTGAGTATCTTGGCCATCAACTAAGAAAACAAAGGAATGTAATGTAGTATATAATATCTGTTTTAAAAATGTCAGTAATCCCATTTTCCCGAAAGGGAATGTTATTTGTAATAGGGGTTTACTGGAGTGTGTTTGGTTTGTTAACTGTGGGTCAAAAAATAACAACAAATATAATATAAAAATATACGACATGGATTATTTCTGCTTGCATAACCCAACCCCTCATTGACTCACTAAACTTTATTTCTTTCTTTAGCTGCATTTTCAAGAAGATGTGTTAAAATACCTCCTAGAAGACTGTTTTGTCCTCCACCAGTTCCGAGTTAGCCCTTTGGAGTCCCTTTCTCTCACTCTCCCCAACCCCTGTACCTAAAACATGCAGGGGCTCACAAGTTGATGGGACAAGCGAGACCAAGGGTAAATGGAAGCCCTTCAAGAGAGTGACAGTCTGATACTATGGCAACATATGCCTTTAATAGCTTGATCATGATGAATACCAACAATCTGAAAAGAGACAGCAGTCCTCGACCGGCGAGGCCAGTGCTGCCTGTGCCGGATCGGGGCACGTTCTGCCAGCTGCTGGTGAGCGGGGGCCAGTACAGCCCCGGGAGTCCGAGCTCTCCCGGCACCTCCTTTGTGTTCCCCGCTCCATCGTCGGGGCCTGGCAGCCCCAGGGGCCGCTCTCCCAGCCGGCCCTCGGACTCCCTGGGTGTGAGTGTGGGTAGCCGCGTGCGCCGGCTCAGCGGCAGCCCCTGCCTGGGAAGGAAGGGCGACCCTGACCGGCCGCCCAGCCCCGACCCTTGTGGGGAGGCCCGGCGCTCCGTGCAGATCCTGCAGATCCACCGGGAGCTGCAGAACGTGCAGGTTAACGAGAAGGTGGGCCTGTTCGAGGCCCAGATCTCTGGCCAACGCAGCCTGCGGACACCCCCTCGGATCAGTGCAGCCTCTGAGCCCAGCAGCCCTGTCTGGGAGGCAGCCAGCTCTCCCCCGATTCCTAAGGACCTGCAGAATGGGAAAGGGTGCTGCCAGGGGGGGGCGGCGGCGAGTTGCTTGAAGAGCAATGGCCAGGCCAACCCAGTTTCCCGGGAGCAGTTGGGCAGTTGGCAGGTGAGCCAGCCGGCTGGAAAATGGACCAATAGAGCCATCAGCCCGGTTGGCTGCCACCCTCCGAGTCGCTGTTCGCCGGAGCGGATGGAGGCGATGGCTTCATGCTCTGGGAGTGGCCCGGGAAAGGACGGCGGTGAGTCCGTGGAACCCGCGCCGCCGGCGGGGGCCATGGCGGACGGGAGCATCCCTGCGGTCATCATCACTGATCATGGCGTGGACGGCGCAGAAAGGCAGCCCAGCCCCAGCCCCAGCAGGACCCCCAGGAAGCTATCCTCCTCCTCCGCTTCCTCCACGGGCTTCTCGTCCTCCTGGGAGGAGTCGGAGGAGGACATCTCCAGCGACCCCGAGCGCGGTGAGGGCCTGTCCCCCGCTCTCCTGCAGACGCAGCAGCGAGCGGTAAGTCCTGTATTCTGTCCATCCCGTTCAGTTCTGCCTCTGGGAATGTGATCTACGCCTGCCTCGCAGGCCCTTTCTTCTGCTTAAGCAATTTGGATATAGGCTTTAACTTCTCCTGGCTGTGTTGTTTTTCACGTGTTGGAGGGAACCAGTAATAGTGGTGATGAATTGGAGGGCAGGAAAGGGCAAAACTATTGAGCGGATGTCAAGTGGGAAAGTCAATCCAGCTGCTTTCGGACCTCAGTCAAAATAAATATATGCCATAGATGTTCACGGTGCTGGTTCTTTAATGTCTCACCTTTAAAATTATTATGAGATTTAAAAAAAAAATTGAATTACGAACACCCGTTTTTATTTCTAAGACATGTGTTCATTGATTTACAAGATTCCAGTGAAAGCCCTTTGTCATTTAAAATGAGGCTATGAGTTTGTTGTCTCAAGTATAGTTCTGGATGTTGTCTAGCTGAGTTATATATCTGCTGAAGCAAGTAACCTTTATTGTTGATTCAATTAGCGGCCTGGTGTGTTGGTTCATCAGCACGTAAACATGAGTTCCATGCAATGACCGTGCATATCCGCTTTGCTGTAGATTTGCTGTCCGGGTGAATTGACTGAACGCGACCACATTAAACAAAAGCACAGACGGGTGTATGCCCCTAAGTGGGCTTGTTTGCCAATAATATGCTGGAGCGTTTATGGGATAATCAGTTTACTTTGTGAAGATGTCCTGGCGTCCTACTCCATCCTGTCCTTTGGACCCTGGTGACAGCAGGGCCTGCCTCTTCCACTGTCAAACCACAGTGAGAGAACACACCGTTGTGTCAACTTAGTTGTAAAAAAAGAGAATAGTGTAAACAAACTCAGACCACAAGACAAATAGAACTTTGGGAGCGATTTATTTTTAAGGATGTTTAAACTCTAACTTATTTGCAGTATAAATTTTTCCGTTTGTTTTGCTTTCTGCAGCCTATGATTGGAGACTCGCAGTCTGATATGTAACATTCCATTAGGGTTGCTGCAATGTTGCTGGAATCTCATGGGAGAGCTATGCTGAGCTGGGTGATTTCCGTATCAGGGGAGCGTAGCAAATTAGCCAATGCTCTCAATCACATTACGGATTACAGTTTGACGGTATCTACGGTATCTCGGCCCGAAGTCGACCAATACCACCGCGCTTGCATCTGCACCAGGTTGCTGGTTCAAGTCCCGCCACAGCTGTTGTACCCCTGAGCAAGGTACTTAGCCTGAATTGCTTCAGTAAAATGTCCAGCTGTGGAAATTGTAAGCTGTGTAAGTCGCTTTGGAGAAATGAGACTGCTAAGCAACTTAACTGTAAACTGTAATCGTAACCAGGGCCGTTTAAAAGCTTCAGTGTGGTGCAGTGCTTTCCAGGTATGTGCATGTGTGCCTGAAGAGGAAAAACTAATTCTCTATGTAAAGCTGCTGTTGATGTCATGAAATTAATTTGACTACAGTCAATAGCCATATAATATTGTGAAACCAATGTTTTAACTGTTTAGGACTGAAACAGCGTTGGAACAACTCAAAAATTGCTCTAATTCCTGCTGACTAAACCGCTAAAGTATAGTATAACACCCAACCGCTGTGAAGGACCACAAAATTAAATTACATTAGAAAATGATCGTTTTTTCTTCTGTACGCTATCTTAGAGTGTTTTGTATGTCAGGTGCTTTTGATCAAGATAGATCCATTTCATACGCCTGGTTTTAGGCCGGTAGTTTTTTGGCAAAGGGCTTTTAATATTTGGCCAATTGTTTTCAATTTGCTATTTTTCTTTATTCCAGTGAAAGTAAGAAGATGTCTCTAAGCAACTGAATACATAAGTTAACAACATCAACGCAATATTTGATTTGTAATTTCTGCTCTTGTCTTTTTCTGATTTATGAATCCTCTAGCGTATTAATTTTGGCGTGCTACACTCATTACATAAGTCTTTTTTTTTTGTTTTAGTTTTTTTTTTTGCCAAATGGAGAGGAGCACTTTCTTTCTGTCCAGTCCTGTTTTCTACGTCTTTTATGTACTTGAAAGTGTTAGGTAACACAGTGTTTGTGGTCCTAAAAAACAAGAGGCGCTTGTCCAAGTTCTTTACTGAAATCTCTCCACTTGCCCGAGAGACTCTGTCTGCCTGTCTCTCGGCCTGCTGCTAAGGTTTCTCTGCAGGGGAGTTGTTCTCTGACCAAATTCTAAACTCAAGGCCTTTTTTAGACAGTTAATCACGGCGGTGAAATTCGCTGGTGGAGGGGAATTCTTTCCAGATTTTACACGGTTTGTTTTCCTTTCTGTCTATGGCTGTGACCTCTCTTAGCTCTTAAGACAAAAACCCCAGTTTGCTGGAAACTCTGGGCAGGACTCCACGTGCATTTTTCTGTGGGTTAATTGAAAATATGTGGTTATGCCTCATGATATATATTATTAACTGGCCGTGTAT
>JAOYSI010005226.1:0-45927 GCA_025775065.1 Hiodon alosoides
GGCCCCCCCCAGGGCCAGGGCCCCCCCCCCCCCCCCCCCCCCCCCCGCCACCCCGACGCTGCTCAAGACCTCAGCGGCCACAGGTGCAACAGATTTAGTCACACGGTTCCCCAGTCTCAGCAAAGCATTTAACAGGGGCTAATACTGCGGGAAGGTGACACGTCTCTATACGCTCCAGGAAAAGCCGAGGTGCGAGGCGGTCTGCGGAGGATGGGGTGGCCAATCCAGGCCTGAGGATCGGTCGTACGCGGAAACTTTGGGAGCTCTTCGTGTGACTCGCATCGAATTCACATAACAATGGAACATGTTGGAGGACCCTTGTAAGCTGAACACATTTGCTGCTGAGAGAGAACTGCACCAGGGAGAGTCCACACAAGGGGGAAATCCTTTCGTTTGCCCCTTCCATGGGTGTGAGAAGGTTTTCGCAAGATCAGAAAAATCTGTGGACTCACAAAGAGACCACGTGAAGGTTAGTGGTACTGAAATATATTTCAATGTCAGCATTGGTGTAAAAAGGTCTTTGGGGCAAATTTATCAGAAAAATTATGACAACTGAAGCAACTCGTTTGCAGTGTACACATTTATTTCAGAATCACCACAAAATAATATTGTGATAATGTTAATATACAGATAAAAACATACATTATTTCTATGTACACAAATGGTTGAACAATCTATGTTCTAAAATTATCATTGCATTTATTGTTGTTATGCCCAATTAAATGTTAAATAAATTGTACGCCAAAAAACGAGTTATGTCTATTTTATCATTACTTAGAAATTGTATCAAATTTTTAAATGAAAAGAAGACCACATCATTAACATGTTGGTATGTTAGGTTAAAATATATATATGAATAAATAGTAGACATTTTTGCTTTTTATGGTAAAAGGCCAGTCTGTGAATGATATACAGATAGCACTCAGTGTATCTATGACTGACTTATTCTGTTAAAATTGCTCATATAAAATTTAATAACACTACAGTCTTGGGCCATTAGCTCGGTCAGTTTCTAATTATTTTGGGCCCTTCTCAGCCAAAAATTGCGAGTGACCACGCAGTTATGACGTAAGAGTCACGTCTCAGCAGCTCAGTGTAGGGGCCAACTCCTGTTCTGCAAACCTCATGCAGGAGCAAGAGTACTCCTGGATACTGCGAACGCCTAACACCAATTTAGTCTTATGTCTACAAACCACATAATCGGGTCATGTTTAAGCAAGGCACACATTTGTGTGTAAATGCATTCACTTTACCCAGTCTTCTAGATATTTTTATCGATTTTTTAGTTATTCATTATTTAATTATTCCATCGTAGAGTTAAGACACTAAGAAGAGTGGGTATTTTTAAATGTTGATCTCAATAACACTAGTGTAAAAAAATGGTTACTATGGTTTTTTTACTGATTACAAAGTGCAAACTAGAGGTCAACCAATGACTGTCGCATGGTCTTCTGGGCCTATTTTTTAAAATAACTGTAGTATATCCCAGTGAAATTCTTAAAAAAATATACCTTACTTAAAATTGATTTCTACTGCATCCAATTAAATAAAGGAAAATAGTAAAACATACTTGCATGTTTTTAAAAACCCATGTGACCTGAACAGCCAGAAACCATGCTGACAATTTATAATCCCGAAGCCACTGCAATCTTACTTTCTGGAAGATACATATTGATTTTTCATTTTTGACTGTGAAGATGTTTCAACTCTGCACTTCTATTTCATCAGGTTTTATCCATGATAGAAGCTCAATAAGTTATAAACACATGCACCTGATATATTTTTTCTGCTTCAGTTTTGGTTTTGCTGGCTTCAGTTTTTTAATTACATTTTGGGAGGAAAACCATGCGGGAAGACAATTCTGGGTAAAACAACCAATCTAATTTGAAGTATTTGGCGTGTGTGTTAAAATTATCCATTAAAGCTTACAAAAATCTTGAATGGGTAGGCGAAAGTAAGGTTTTTCTATTCATATGCTGTAACAACCCCTTCTTTTGCATAAAGTCTATATTTGCATCTGACCCTTTGATTTGAGAAATGTATTCTGGAGTTTACCAACACCAGTTACCTATAATAATGGCCTTCCTCTACGTGTTCTAGAAGCGCTACTCCCAGCCAAGAGCTCTTTGCAAGCACATGGAACTTCATGACGAAAGCTACCAGCTACAGAGGATACATGACAGATGTCAGGTTGCCTGATGTCGCTGATAAGAAAAGAGCTCTTTCACTTAGTGTTCCCTACCATATAACAAGGCCCATGACCAGAGAATCGGACCTCATTTGAGTCAGTGGTTTTGCAGATGTTTGTGCTGCTTGCAGGCATTAGGGTCTCTTTTTTCGGGATATTTTAGGAATGAATGTTTGTGAGTCTTCGAAACAGAATAGCAACATATTAGCAGCAAGACAAAATTGTGGCAAACCTGATTTCTTTGATGCTCAATTTGCTTTCCCGCCCAGTTTATCTTTATATGATATCCAAACACCGAATTATATTTAGACGTCTTATTTTGTTTTGTGTCAAATTATGCAAAATAGCAACCAATAGGTGACGCCCATTTTTAGGCAAGTAAATTAGAAGACACCTCCCATGACAACAATATTGATGTAATGACATAAATTACGCCAGGTCCTTACAGGACCTCTGTCCAGAAGGTCGGATTGTTTTAAAATTGTTGATTGGCAGTTGTTTTCGATACAATGAAAAAAAGTTAACATTTTATGTGTAATTAAGACATCCGTATTTTTACCATTTAAAAATGTTTTATTAGGCTAGTAGGCTATACTCAGAACATTTAAAAATTTCTCAATTGTATTTTTGCATCTTTTTCTCACTCAGTTGAATTAAATAATTTAGAGGGGCTACTCAAAAATAAATAAATAAATATAAATAAATAAACTCAGTTCGTTTTGTATAATACTAAGTGCGGTTCAAATGGCTGATTCGGTCCTACCTTTAGTCCAACTTAAACTGAAAGAGATTAATACTGATTTCTTTACTTACAAGTTTTTTTTTCCCCAAGATGAAAAACGACTGAAAAATATGGAAGCCAAGAACAACAGAGAACCCTCTGCTATGTTACTGAACGAGAGTAGTTTTATATTAGCTGGGATAAGAAGCATCAACCGATGTGAAAAAGTACCTAGGAGGAAAGTAAATTGGTTTACGTTTCTCAGGTGGAATAATTACAGAAGTACTAATATTTTAGTATTTCCGTGTCTTGCTCACCTCGTTTACCGAACCGTCGGTGTGTATTTATGTTTAGTGCCGGCGTAACGATTGAGCTCAAAATCGAGTAGGCCAATTATTGCCAGTTCATAAAAAAGAATAATCTTAAAACCATTAGCTTGACTCTCTTCAGTTGCTACCATATATGCTTGAAGGTGGGAAGGAGGGGCCGTTTCTACGTGGATCTCCTGCCAGTGTGTGTGTGTGTGTATATATATTTGCCTATGGATGTTTTTTTAATATATGGATCCGTCTACGTGACGCATACTTGTTACTGGGTGTAGGCCAATATAAACCTTATACGCATACGCTCAACTGTTATTAATGTATGCTTTCTTGGATCACGCCGACCGTCATGCAAAGCGGAGACATTCTCTGAGAAAATTGGATGAAAAATTGCACGTTTAATTAAGTGCAATCAATTACCATAGTAATCGGAAAAAAATTGTGTCACTAATAGACTTCACTTAATGTGTTCACAGATTTTGTCATTTAATTTAGGCGTGATCGACAAAATTGCAGCTCAACGACCAGACGCCAATGTTGTAATAGTGATTAAAAACTAAATTGTGTTTAAATTGAATTGAATGGACGTCATCAGACACGGCTATTCAATGTGTTTTCGAAAGGACTAACGGTAATTTCTATTATTGTATGTTATACTTTAAATATTTAGTTTAGTTTTAGTTAGCCGGTAACCCATACATTACAAGCGCTTTGACAATTCGTCTGGATAGCTTCTCAGATCTGCGGTACACGAAAATGTTTTTCCATTTGAATTATATAGACCTACTTAATTAGCTAAATGGCGATAGAAAGTGGTAGAATTACATGTAACTGCACAAAGCATATAGCCTATCCCTTTTCACAGGAGAAAGAAGGGAGAAATAAAAAATCAATCATCAAATCATAATAAAAGGATTATATAAAATAATAAACAAATATGCAGTATATTATTAAATAATCGATTATGTTGTAAAGCAAACTATTTGTCGCACCTTTGAGAATTACCTGAAATGTCTAGATCATTGCAAATACCCCCAAAAGTAGTTGACATTATGAAATGTGATTGCCCGAAAACAATGGTGTTTATTGTAGTTAGAATATAGTTAGAATGTCCGTTGATTACATGTTAACGAGAGACACATCTTGTCTTTACCTACCTTTACCTAAGTCGGAAGCTTTAGCAGCACAAATTACATTTTTTTTAGTTAGTTGGCAACTTCATCGGTGGCAATTCTTTAAGCGGTTGCCATTCTATACAGTTAGCTTTGAATGTGAATAAGCTAGAGGAAGTGCATTTTAGTTAACCTGATTGCAGTCGTGGGCCAAGACCGTGGTGGCAGTGCCAGGGTCCCAGTGGGATCGGGAAACCTGTTACTAATTGCGTTGAAGGCAGGGAGAATCTACTGGTTTGCACTATCACTTGACGTGGCCATACTGTGTAGCTTTTTGTATCACGTATCCACTACGTCATTATTAGCTAATTTCGTTTTACCATTTGTTTGGAATAGAACTGCCGTTGATCTATACTCTTGATGTTAATATACCCAGTCCGTTCAGAAAGATGCTACCCTATTTTTAGGTGTTATGTTTTTTTACTAGTAGGCCTATTACTATGAGTGGCCTAGGCCTATTAGGTTTGGTTTGATTAATATATATATATCAAGAGCTTTTAAAATGGATATCATTTAATAATTTCACAAATAGTTAATATTGACTTATTTAGATCCATGCCTCCTGATAGCTTTTATCAATTTAATAACTATTTGTTCCTGTTATGACGACCAGGTATTAAGCTGAAAAATGGCTGTGTTCTTATGACAACATGGTAACTAATTTACATGATATCAAGGCAGTTCGCGCACTTGCTTAGCACCACAATCGAATTATTATATAATTGCTAGTACCGACACTATTTGCTATAATGCATATATTTGCCGCATGCCATGAACTGAATTTGGCCACGTGTGCACTAACACAATGAATCTGACACAACACAGTGACACAACAGATTTATAGGTTTTAACTCTAAATTAGTTTTCAAAGCTTCCAAGCCACAGGGGAACCAATTAATAGACGTGCTGGTCTGATTTAAAAAAAAGTTTATTTATAATGATAACAATGCTAAATTCTGAAATCTGTTTATTTCCTGAATGTAAACAGAGTTTCTGTGAAAAGAAGGCTGAAGGCCATGCAAATTGATTTTTAAAAAAGTCTATTCGACCAGTTATTTATTTTCTGAAATGAAACAGACCAATGTTTGATACCACCTAATTGTATGGCTATAATGTGTGTTTATTTCACATCTGGCTGTCAAAATATGGGAGATCTAAAGGAGGTGTTATAGCAGTCCCGCGGAGCAGGATGCGCAATTATACATTTTTACATTTTATTATTTCACAATGTCAATACAAAAACAAGTATCCGCATATAAGTTGTTACTTTCCCACTTTCCATGCAGCTAAGATAGTACATCCGTTTAATGACTTTGAAAAAAATAAAATAAATAACAATAGTACACGGAAGACTGCTGTGAGATTGCTGTGGTCACCAAAGATCTGGCCAGCATTTTGTAGATTCTCGAAGCAAAACCAATTAAGTAATACACTGATAACAACTACTACCACTGTTATATTGTTGTGATTCACCATTAAGGAGAATCGTGTTCTGTAGTTTTTCGAATACATTGGGATTCTACTTTTGTAAAGAACAGTTTTTTCTGAAGGCCTCGGTACATTTCTTAGATGAGTTTCGTAAATAAGTTCACATTGGATGATGTGTCCTTTCCTTATCTAAACTGATCCTTGCCCGTGTCCTTTGAAACCAGTGGCCTAATTTAAAACCTTTGATGTCACATATGTACTCTACTTCTTCATAAGATAATTTCACCCTGCAAGGCATGAAAAAAATGAGGCCTATTTTTGTGTATGTTGTACACAAACTAATAGCTATTTTTAAAAGATGCTTCTGAGTTTGATTTTTAAAAGATGGTTTAAAAGATATTTCCGTATGAAAGCAGGATGTCCGTTGTGTACGTTTTTTTGGACCAATGCTGGTTCTGGAGGCATTTCTCTTACCTGCCACTCATGAAGAAGACGGGTGTACTAACTGTTAGTAAACTTGACTGTTACAGCAATTGGAAGGTTTGGGAAGTTCAATTCTCCTGATTTTTTCTCTTGTGGAGGAAGTATTGCCGCTTGACTGTGAATGAATGGAAGATCCCCTCCATGGCAGTCAAACATTAGATTTTGTTAGTTATCTCCAGGAAGTGAGAGCTTATGACAGATTAATGGACACGAAGAAGATGCTGCCCTCCATTTGCTCAGATATAGAGTCAGAATACAATTTTTGGTTTAAAGCGAGGGACAAACATATGGCAGAACAGGGGACTGGAAGTCATTGAGATGGTGTAAGAGACAGGTTGCTAATGCAGAAGTAGGAAAGCTGTATCAGCAGTCTCACTTGCTAAAGCAGTTTCTGAAGTTAGTTCATTTTTCTTGGTATTTGTTTGCAATGGAATCAAATGCACTCAAATTTGCTATTTTTCATCTAGTACGTTAATCTGGTTTAAATCTTAAAACACTAAACTACACTCTCTCAATGCATGTTAAAGCTTCTGCATACTCTTGGCATGAACAAAGCAAGGGAATTGCATTCCTTCCACACTAACCCATTGCTCTCCACCCTTCTCTAATATCTTTGATGTGAGTTGATTGAGTTTAAAACATTTTGTACTGTGTGATTCTCATTGTCTTTCAGTTTTTATATGTCTCTCTTCCTGACAACAAATATGTCTATCTCGTTCCAAATTCGCATTCGCTTTATCGGCATGGGGTTGGGGTTGGGTGGAGTAGTTTAACAAGCTCATCATCTTAATGTCATTTTGGATTCCTGACATTTTTGAGAGTTTCCCTGGGTCAAGCCAGCGAGCATATTGTTGCCTCCTGACTCCCTCTTTCAATGCCGCTCCGCCAGCTCATTCTGACTCCTCCCTTCCTCTGTCATCCATCAGAACCGAGTCTGGCTTCTCCAGAATGGCGGCTCGACCTCTGCCTACATTACTCCTGAGCTTCAGCTCAGGTGCTTACGTTGGGGAATACCAGTGGGTGATCCTTAGCTGTTTTGGACTCTGGTGGTCCATGCCTTACAAGGCTGCCATGCAAACCCTTAACGCTGAGACACGTGTCCAACCGTCTTGCTGGTTAAACTTTAGCTTGTCATTTGTCACTGTTGTTCTGAATGGAGCATTATATACAGCTATGCTTCGAAACAGTGTTTCTGATACTAGAGAAGGCTTGGAAGTATTTATAACCATGTTTGTTTCTTGCGTCCTCAAGCTATTTGATGAAATACTGTTAGTTTTCAGTTTTCAGCTCACCACTGAAAAAGAAATAGAGCAAATTAGAAGATATTTTACTAGGTCTTAGCAATGCTGTTTTCCACAGTTAAATTAATGAAATATTAAACTGGGTTAAAAGATACCTAAATAAAGAAGAGGACAAGTTTTTAATAGTGTTGCATCTAGGCAATTAACGTTCATTAAGTTCTCTTTTTAACTATTTTCTATACGGTTGATTAGTTACCCTGACAGTCTTCCACGACAAGTTATAACAGCCAGTCGAACACGGCTCTTGGGAATATATGCTTCACTTGCTTTTACTTGGGTGTCGCCAAAGAGTCAAGCAAATTGTTTATTTCCTTTCGATTTAAATTTCAAGTCTTGCTAGGTCCTTAGGGTGCTTTGGCCAAAGATACCAGGGAGCTCTTCCGCCTTTCCAGAACGGTAACCATGGCTTTCACACCACTTCACTCTGATCTTCCAATATGATCGTCTGTATTTGAGATCAACTAATTCTGCTGCCTGACTGTCCTTCATTTTTTGGCAAGGGCAACTGGCAGTTCTGAGCATGCAAAGGACCAGCTGAACACACAGGAGGTTTTTATTTATTCATTTTATTTTTTTATATATTTTTTTAAATGCTAGGCATTTCCATACATTTTCAAGTTTTATTTTATTTTTTAATATTGGTGCTTAATGATTTACTTTACACGGAACGTATTGGAGCACATGTAAAAGAATGTAAGAGGCTTTGATCAGATCACCCACAGAGAGAGGCCCTCAGATTTGACACACACACTACCAGGAGACCCCTAGTGCCCGTGTCTTTGCCGTCTCTCAACGGCATCAAATTTCACCGACTTAAGTTTTTATGGCCGCTGCCGTAATACATGACTGATTTTTCTGTCTTTTAATGAAGTCCTCAAATCTTGTCTTTTGAAAGGCCAGATAAAAAAAAAAAAAAGAACCAGTGATCACATTGATCATTGTCCAGCTTGTCTCTAAGTGGTAGCTATTGTGAGTGTTTAGTTTAATCTGTAACAGGTTACATTGCAGCGGGGATTACGAGTCTGTGAACTCAGCATCTAAGGGAAGGATAGGGTTTCTGATCACACTCCTGCTGAAGTCCGTCCTTACTTTGAGCAACTCTGTGTTGATATTCTCAAGCAAACAGTTCTTGCTACCCACTTTTTGGACTGGTATGCGCCCTGATTTCATCTTTACATTGAATTAAATGGCTATGGTTTATAAAACGCACACAAAATATATGGTTATAAAATAAGTTGTGTATGCTTGTACAGCATAGTATTATGAATGCCTGCCATTCCTCATAGTGGTAAGAAGATGTGGTCATGTCTGGTCGAGCTTGCTTTTTGGGTGAGGTCTGTCTATCATTTTTGGAGTGCCCAGATTATGGATCTGGAGGGGAAAGTGTTTGAAAGAATTCAATTAGACTGACTCACTACACCAGTCAATAGTAGGCCGTCTGTCCCTTTGCTGAAACACTTTTTTCAAAAGTTTGGGATTACTTGTTTCATGGAGGATATGATTAACCATAACATTTTCAATCCAAGTAAGAAGCTTTCTTGTTTTATCCTGTGATTTCCTTCCTCCCGAATTCTTGTGTAGCCAGTTTTTTCAGCGGTTGAGGATTTTATTTTATTATTTACAAGAGCTAAGGGTCACATTTAAGCACAATAACCTGGCTTTTATCAGTTCCAAGCCGTTTCTTATAAATCCCCAAGTAATACATTCTTAATTTGTGATCCTCCAATTAAAGTAGGACAGAGTTTGTGTTAATGGATTAAGTCATGTTCCTGTATAAGGCCTAAATAAAGGTGTTAAATCCTATTTGGTTTGACAGATATTGAGTCAGTATGAAGCTGGTGCGACTGACTGAAAAGCTACATAGCATGGGAAAATGCGATATTACCGCTGTTGCCCAATTGGAATTGAGCTTAGCAATCATACCTGTACATTCTTAATAACCTAGTGTGTGTGTGTGTGTGTTTCCATGTGAGGGATAGGTCTCTTCCAGTGCCTTAATATGATTTAGATACCTCACTGCCTCTCATATCTTTTAAAAACCTTTATAGCAATCAATTTTTTCCTTAATCTTGATCTTAACAAAATTCCAACTACAAAGCAGTTTTCTCTACACTTTACTCCGCTGAAATAATGTCACGTCTTCATGTAGTGGAACGATTCTTTACAATCTGAACATAATCAATCTGATCTATAATTTCAGCATGGGAAAACAGGTTTAGAATCACAAAGCTTTGTTTAGACATCCGGGGGACAACAAAAGGATCCGATTTTGTTCATTTGTAATTTTCATACCATGATCTGCGACTCCAACTACCAAGTTCTGCTTGTCTCTGGTAATGTGAACACACGACACTTGTCACAATTTGCACTTTCTCTGTTTTTTTTTTTTATTAAGTCAAATGACAAATGTCGCGTAAGTGGTGAAAAGTAACACTGCCTTAGTTGATCACTGAGTTAATGGCCAGAACATTTTTTTTGTATCATTGTCGTGAATGCCATAACACCCCCTTCCTCTGCACTTGACAGAAATAAATTCACTAAAAGCGTGCATCAATAATTAAGAGAGGCACTTCTTGAAGCCATAGAAAGAGCTGGCTCCCAAGTGTGTCGTATGGAGAGTTTCATATCTGTGCTAGTAATTAAAATATCTTTATTTCATTGAATGTGTTGTACAGAGTTGTAATCTGACTGGAAAGGATTCATTTAAAGTTGTATTTTTTTTTTTTTTTAACCATGGGGAACATGTTGAATTATTGGTATTTATTTTCAGCAAGCCCATACTAACCCCAGTAACGATTTTGTATGCTGGTACTTGCTATATGTCTGCTATCTATCTGTCCGTCTGTATAAAGATTTTATACAAGGCTGCAAGACTGTGTTAACTTATCTTTTTATACAACTGAAGGACTTATGTTCAAAATCGGTCCCTCTAATCCCTCTAAATAAATAAACAACACAAATTGAATTAAGTTTTTAATTGGGCAGATGAAAGATGCAATTGTAACACCTGAGACATAAATAATTATTCTCTCGATAATGGCGAAGAGAATGGTATGTAAGGGCCTACTTTTTAAATAGATTTTTTTGTTTTGCTCATCTCACCGAATTTAAATAATTTTATTTTTGTATATGACAAAGTCTTTGTTGCCAGAAAATAGATGAACCATGGGGTTTAAATTTTAATTAATGACTAATGCCTATGTTTAAACTTGTGTTTACCTTTACATTGAAGCTCCTTGGTATTTGGTTAGAAATGTTTACCAGGTGGAAAACCATAAACAAGCATTACACTGCAATGTCGTCATGAAAGCCTTAAAGTGTCGATGCTATGATGCTCTTTTCAAAACTGCCTGTTGCTGTTCCGTTTAATATTTTTTTTCCCTTCCAAATGCGCTGCAGTCTATTGTAGACACTGTAGCAACGCTGGAAACGTGCCCCGCAAACTATTGTTTAATTACTCTTGTCAAATCGCTTTATGATTAAATTCTGGACAAAAATGACCAGAATAACTGAAATATAATAGTCTTGCAGCTGGCTAGCTGATTCTACGAATGAAAAAAAAAATGGAGAGGAAACGGTAAAGGTAGTAAATGCTGCTATGCTAAAATGTTTTCCAGAAATACGATTATATGTTATGCTAACAAATAAACGCCGAGAAGTCTGTGCTCGATGTACAATATGTTTTATTCATATATTTGTTGTTTTTTAGCATACACGAACGGTTCGGTCCAAACTGACTTTCTTTCAGCGTGTCCTGTTAAATCAGTTTATATGTGATCTGAACCAAAAATATCCGCAATTTTATCAATTAAACCTTATGTCACAATAAAAGAAAGGATAGTATGTACACGTCATATGTCCAACGTTAAGCAGACCTTAGTTTAATAAATTAGAGGCCTATATTTATTTTTTCAGCCTGGACACCACTATACATACCATCAACCAAAACATGCTCTGTCCTCGCCTTAAAGCTAGGCTAATTTCAGTAATACTCCGCTAGATTTTAAAGTTCAGATGGTCTTTTCAGTGATGGGCTACTTACTTCTAATAGAAAATGTCTCCAATACTACAGCACATAGCTTTCAATGCGGTTATTTATTAAGGGGCCACTTAAATTAACTAGCTATTACTGTTAAGGTCAGTTTAAAAAAAAAAAAATCTATCAGGGCTAGCCATAAACCTTTTTAAACATTATTCGCGGGCCCTTTATCGTCTGTACTCGGCAACCAGTGTTTTAAAATACAAATGCACCGTGAAAAGAACAAAAGTAAACAGATATATAACCAAACAAACTAAATATATAAATCTCCTTTTTGTTTGTATTAGAAATCCTGTATGTATGGACACAATGGGGAGGTTTCTACGGCGTAAAGTAAATTATTTTGAAGTGGAACTAATCATCTGTGGGACGGTTGTCGTTGTCCTAACAACGCAACTGAATTGATAAGAGCGTATCTTTTGTGGAATACGTTTGCTTCTTTCATTCAAACCTGATGATGATACCGGTTACGCCCTGTCCGCCCACATTGTCAACCGAAGCATTTTTGGTCGAAAAGTCTTTACTTGGTAACGCCTAAAACACGGCGGGTGACCCCTCTGACGTCAGCATTCTCCTTCTGTTTCGAAGTCTTTCTGACTTTTAATACCATTATATAAAACGGATTATAATCTCACACAAAATATTAAACATAAATTGAAAGTAATGGAAAGAAGAACCTTCTATTATTTTGCATTTTTAAAGTATCTCCCTTCGCTTTGTATATTAAACCAATTAACAGATAACTGTTAATTAATTTGTAACTGTCAATCAAAAAAGAGATGAATAGCTAAATCGATTTTTATTTGCAAATCTGCAGTTTGCGCTCAGTCTAACGGTAATTTGCTCCTGTACAAATTGTCATTTATAAAGTCGTTTTAAATTAAACAAAGTTGCACAAATTTTTGTTTTTTAACATTACTTTTATATTTTGATAAATGGCAATGTGTAATTTATGTTCGTACTGCTTTAATTAAAATATTTATTAAAATTCAGGCTTTTAAAAACCTTTTGCATTACCGATAAAGCAAACGCACTTTTCCTGAAGTGAGATTGAAATGGAGAGTCCTTGAATTCCTTATTAAGGTCGAATGAACTTCGTGCTGGAATTTCTGCACAGCTGTTGAGCGTTTCTGTTTAGATTTCAGGTCTGTATAAGATCTAGTAAAAGGCCTTAATTAGAGGTGGGGTGCTTAAAGTTACAACCTGAACCAAGGATACAACCTGAACCCAAAAAGTTGGAAGTGCTTGTTTCTTTCATTTCTTCACACTAGAATCTCAAAGTTTCAAAGATGCTTTGTCCTTGCTTATAATAAATAACATTTCAATTATTATTATCACTATAACTGTTAATCAAAACTGTAGTTTAGGACATCCTGGGACAAAGATATCAAAATGAAAATTTTGAATAACTTACATGCTGTTCATCATCAAAGGAATACACATCTTTAGTACATATATACGCTGTCTATAAATACATGGCGGTGTTATTTTTATAATAAATATAAAACATTGAATTATTGAATAAAGAATGTTCAATTGAAAATAAGACTACTTTAAACAGGTAGAAAACAAAAACAAATTGGTTCCCAACTCTCATGAGGGTGTCGATTTTACTAGGCTTAAGCCCTATAGAGCAAAGTGAATACATTTTTAAATTAGTAAATCTTTAATTATATTGTATGCTTTGAAAATAAACTTTGTTTTCTAAAATTTTTTGGGCGAGCAATATCATTGGCGAATGTTGTTGGCATTTGGTAAGTTTGATATTTTTGAAACAGCAAGCGATTTAATTCTTTCCTTCTGCTTTGTGGTCTCCTCATAAGAAAGTGTTGTTTTTTGTTTTCGTAAACAACCTTCTTCACTCATTTTACAAAGAGTACACAATGGATAATCGTAACACCTTTGTCCCAGATTGAAGGCTGTGTACTTTTTCAGCGTACTCTCACCCATACCTATTGAATATTTATATTGTTATTACTGTGCTGTCGAGTTGTTGTCAAAGGTTTGTTGCTGTGTAGGAACGCTGTATAAAAATTAAATGTTACTAATCTATGTGAATTAACAGCAGAATGCAAATTGTGTTTGCTTAGAGGTGCCCACTGGCATGTTTAAATTTGTGTTATATAATGCAGTGTAAAACTAAATATTGAAATGCGTGTCTGTTGGGAGAATATTCATGTGTGCGTATATTTTACAAGTTGACCATTTACCTTAAATGTGCCTTTCCTTATAGCAGAATTGAAATTTGAAGTTTTTTTTCCAGTCAGCAAACTCTGTCTTTTACTTACTCAGCAGTTGTGGCCGTTGGGAAATCTGTTGGGATTTCTGTTCGATAAAACCATTTAATCAGTGTAGAGGTGGAAGAATAAGAACTGAGCACTTTAATGTGTAATGGCTTTTAGAGATTTAAAATATCATACTTTTTCTATTCACTTCTTTCTTAATGGCCAAGATTATATTCTTGTTCATGCCCACTCAAATGTATGTTGGAAAATAAGTACAAGATAATTATGTAATACGTAGGTGGGGGCTTCTGGTGTTCAGGGGGCGAAGAGGTGGCACCCATTTAAAGTGTCATAGAAATTATAAAGGTTATATCCATCAAGTAAATATATATTTAAGTTCCTGTTGAAGAGTGTGCAACCAGTAGAGTAACAAGAAATCCTTTAGGGCATAGAAAATAACAGGGCCCAAGGAGTACGACATTGGCTATGGTTCTCAATTTAGCTTAAAATGTACTTCACGTTCATTTGTTACTTATTCCACAAATGAGCAGAGTTAAAGAACAGCGGAACAGATTGTTTAATACAACTGCACGTACTGGCACACTAACCATGGCTGCCTAAAGGACACATCTTCCAAAAGAAAAAAGGTTTGAGAGAAAATTAGCAACCAGGTGACTTGGTCTGTCTGGTCAGCTGTTTATAGACATTGTTAAGATTATCCAACGATGTGTATACCTACCTACCTTCCTACCCACCTACCTGCCTACCTACCCACCTACCCTGTTCCAATCTTGAAATCACTTTAAAGGATGCTCAGCTAGTACTTCAGTGCCTACCTGTTACTAGAGCATAATATTTATTTCCATAGAAACACCTAGAAGTCTGAGAATAAAAAACTGAGTAGCTCTGTTTTAAAATGGTCTGGTCATTTGTGCAACCATTGGGCTTATAAAGGGGAGTTCAATCCATGGCTTTTCAACACGAGCAGTCTTTCTGCTTCATTTTACCCAGAAAAAAACAGACCGAACAACGGACACTCTGTCAGGACTCAGGGGTCAGAAACAATGAGCCCCCGACTCCTGACTCCGACCAGACAAGGTACAGGCATCTACCTAAGAACTCAGGAGTGTGTGCTTGGACAGAATGGTTGTATGGGTCATCTTCTCAATTCTCTCACTGCTTTGCCATGAATGGTGCAGATACAGGTTTTAATGTATGTGCTATACATTTGCAGAAATGCAGAGTCTTGCAAAAACCGGATATATTGTAGAAGTCCTATTCATCTATCTTAGCAAATAGAGTCTTGATACAGATCTAGCGCATTACAGGAAACATAGCCATTGCAACTTTAAAATACATTATCACAGACAACGGAAATACAGGCTTTTTTTTTGCCAAAAGGAATTTCATTGTAATACTCAACATATTTATCAGTCAATGCACTTCTCTTGTATAACTGTGTTGTTTATTTATCCAATTTGAGGGGAAGAATTTAAATTTAACATTGTTATTGCAAGATTAAGGAATTTCTCTATTGACTTTACAGAAGGCAATTTCAGCAGGGGATCTGCAAACACGCCTTCAATGGATAACAGTACACCAGGAGGAAAACTGGCCCTGGAGGTAAGACTGTAAAAATGTTGACATATTTACCGAAGATGGAAATGAAACGGTCAAACCATAAGATTATTTTTCATATTATACAGGGGATAGACATAATCACTGTTGATCTTAAGGTAAAACAGTATGTTTGAGCTGAATGAGGTTAGTGAGAGAGTTAGTTAACTTAAGTAGATATCTAACCTAAATGACAAATTGGAATCCATCTAAAAAGCCTGAAGTATCTAGAGAAGGTCATTTTAATTTAAAATATTTGTTCTTGGTCCAGCAATGAGCTAAATTATGGATCATTTACACCAGCCTCACAGACAGGATATTTTGGAGAGATTGGATTCTCTTTGTTGAAACTTTACAAGTGTCCGACCTGCTAAATTAGAGTGTTGTAGTGGGGGATGTGAAAATGTCTTCAGTTGATATGAGGCTAGTTATCTGGCTAGGTTTTCTTGTCCAACACAAATTATTGAATTTAGTAAGAATTTGCTTTATTACGTATTTAAACATACGTAAGAGCTATATTTTCATTTTCAGTAATGCAACTAAAGTACAGTGTACAGTGATTAGTGATGAGGTGTATAGGAAATAAACGTTAATTGGCGAAAGAGAATGTATTTTTTTTATTGCAATTATGTTTGACTTAAGCATTAAGCATTTTAATTCCATATTAAACAACATCTCATACCTGAACATTATATTCATATTTCTTCAGTTCATCCTCTTAATCAGCATAGCGTATTTCCAATAATTATTTGAAATAACTTCTCATTTATTCAATAAAACATAAATTAGCAGCGACATCCATATCTTGCCATTGGATACATCTTTAATCTGGATATTTATAAAAAAGCAGTAGTCCTCCTGAGGCTGGAACATACTACCTTTTGGATAAAAAGTTCCATTCAGTCAACTCTCCTCATGTTAGTTGTAGTATCGAATTACCTGTGGCTCACCTGAATCACCTCTTCTCAGCTCGAGAGTCATGCTTTGGCTTGGCTGTTAACTCTCTAGTCCCCTGATCACTCAGCTGTTGCCCCCATTTCAGAGACTTCAGTTAGTATTAGGATTGGTAGCATTTCAGAGTGGTGATGAGACAGGTAAGGGTCTGGGTGAAAAATACCTACAAAGTAAGATTTGCATCATAGTTATTGATTCAACCATATCCAGGAAACTGACTTGAATCTTTAGTTGAGACTCCTTCAAAAGGGTGCTAAATATAAATTAAAATACTATATATAAAATGCTAAATATAATGGCAATTATGGAACATCCTATAGGCTTACATTTATTAGTATAAATAAGGTATCACCAGCTAACAACAATTCCCTTGTGCAAATATGTAAAGTATATGTTCCTGCCTCTTTATGGCCTCTGTGACATGTGTGTGTATACATAGCTGAAACTCAACTAAACGGACCCAGACCAGAGCATTAAAAACAATCTAGACTTTCCTGAACATATAGATCTACCACGGAACCCACATTCCTCCGTCATTGAATCAGTCACGCAAACTCAGTTCAGTAGGCTACATTTTGTCATATCTGACAGTTAGCCTGTTTATCTAAATGGTAACCGATTAAACGTAACGCTAAACAGTGACTAACTGAACAATGACGCAAAATACGCTAACGTGCGTGGCCTATATATCCTACATTTGCCTTTTTATGGTTTCTATGATATTTTAAAATATTGTATACTTTAAAAGCAAAATATGATTTTGGTTGTCTATTGCCCTGAACAGAAGGATGCCTTGTCGCCTTGGTGTGACTATGCTATATTACAAGTAAGGAAATATCAGCACAAAGCCAAAATTAATCTGTGATGACCGTTCTAGCTAATATATTGATTTATTCATTAACTTCTGTGAGCCTTCGAGTGATGTTTGGCGGATAAGTTTTTTTGGCTGGCGCGATTCTTTTTTATCATCAGTGCACGCCGTGCAGTATCTGGTTGCCATTGTCACCACAGCAGACGGAGACTATTCCTCTACTGTGCCAACTGGCACGACGTTCTGAAAAAAAGAGACAGAGGAAGCACAATTCTAATCTTAATCCCACTAGACACCAAGGTCACTGTGGTGACCGCGGTTTTATTTACCTTGCTGGATTCAGCAGCTGCAATATGGAGCATATCTCTTTGTGCAACGGCAAAAGAATGCCTGTATAATTGGCCTAGGGACTGTGTTACAGTCAATGGAAATATTTTGGCTCAAATTTGTCATTGGAGTGAACCATTTAGTAGTTTAATAGAATCGGAGACTGGATTGCATGCTTTTATCTCCACGGAATTGGCACACAGTACAAACAAGGTGCAGTCTCACATAGAAAATGCTTCATTTATTTATGGGGAAAATTGCTTTTGTTCCATACTCACAAAAATGTAACATTTAAAGCAGGTTATCTGGACTATGCACTCTTCGTTGCATCATCTATATTTTAGGTGTGGCACATAGTAAACATTTGCTGTTGGTTCTGTTTCTTCCTCTTACCAAAATACCATAGTGTACTATATTTATTTTATATGTATATGCAAAGGATGTAAAGTAGAGTCTAGTCATGTACCTACAAAAATTAACTGGTTTTAAAGCGTAGAAGATTAGATTGAACCTCTAGAAAACTCCTCTTGGTGCAGAAACATCTCCTTGAATTTTACCTCATTCTGGTACGCTGGCATTTAAGTATACGCCAGTATATAATTTTCACCAAAAATCCAGTACCTAGTGTAGTTTGTGAGCTGCATAAATTTCAACTTAATGCTGGGTTTAATTCAAACACGTTTTGAACCTGAAGTAATTCTGATCTTTCTGTGATATAAGCTGAGTTATACTCTTTGTTTTTGTCTGTGCTGTATCAGCAGAGAGGGGTTTTGTCAGGAAGTGAATTGATTTAGGGAATAAAATGACCTTGTTGTCAATAATTATGGAATTAACCTAATGGAAATTTATCTAAGAGCTTAAACTGTGTTATAGGTAAAAAGCGATGTTAACATCATCTGTAGATGACTACTTTATTTAAATAAAATTATAATAAAAAAAAAATAAGGCCAGCCTGCTCATGAAAAATATGAAACACACTTTGTTAGTATCAAATAAGTGTCATTCTCCTGATGCACTTCATTGTTTAAAATAAATATCCTGAATGTGATTTACAAAAGGATTCTGGGTAGTGGCTGTAATAACTGAATTTATCACCCGTGTCTTTTGGTTTCTTTGTTTTTGATGTTTTTTTAAATATTGTAACAAATAGGCAACAAAAAACCTAATCTAGAATTCATAAAAATTGTAATGACCCCTTTTAATTTGATTATAAATATTTCCATATTTCTTTTTCTGCTGTTCTGTGCCACAGTCATCTGCTCAAGCACCATTGTAATTCATCAACATCAATGGGCACTTGTGAGGATTCCATGGAAGGAGAATTGGTGGATTTTTTTTTTTTTTTTTTTTGTAAATTATTTTGTTTGCTCTTTTATTTAATGCATTAATGCATAAAAAATCAGCATTGATGGAAACCAAATTATGAAAGATCAAATGCACCCCCTGTTAATGCTGGGCCTACTTTAAATTCAAAACATGTTCTTGCATGGACATCGTTGTTACCAAAAAAATCCAAAAATAAATTATATATTTAACTAAATATTCTTTGGTCATCAGGTTTATGCTTTACAAACTGGAGTGTTTCTATTCCGGCTTCCTAGTGGATCTTACTAGTTTAAAAAAACAACGAACTAACTACGCCCACAAAAATAAAACAAACCTTTCAAACTATTAAACGACCGACAATGGAATGCGGAATAATTCCATGGGGTTCTTATTAAAAATGCCAGGCCAGGGCACAAATACGTTGCAGCCTCAGAAAATGATTTTGAAAATGTTTTTGATCTTCTGCTGCAAGTACTTTCAGCTGTCCGCTGGTTTCCTAGCAACGGCAAACAAAAGCAGGGCACATTTCGAGATTCCCGCGGCGTGGCCGGTCTGGCAGCGCCTTTGATCTCTGACTGGAAAAAAATAGCTGAGTGGGCACTATTTTCATTTCGGTGTCCCCCTCCCCAAAACGATCTGAAGCCGCCTAATCTTCATTTGTCTCACGGACTGAGCACTTTTAGCAAATCAAACGGGCAAACGGTTTATTCAACTCGCTGTCATCTTGATGGTGTATATTTCAGCCTTTTTTGAGAGAGAGATTGTAAATCGCTACAATACATTTTATGTGGAGCAGATATGACAGCGGTTTTTCACTGAGACATGTATTAAATCTGCACCTTGTTCTATGAGCCTTGCTTGAAAGTACTTCATGCTGAAAAAAAAAAAAAAACTTTCATAATTACACGCATTCATGTTGCCCCCCTCTCTCTTCCTCAATTTTGAGGCCTTTTGATAGAGCTGAATCTACTTAGCTCCTAAGAAACTATGAGCCTGGAGCTTAATGGGCAAATTGCTGTGCCATTTTCAGGGTCATAGAGCGCCCAAAGACCTGCCCTTTACCAAATTGCCAAACTAAAATCAGGGCATATATATACATTTCTTTTAGAGTTTAAGTGCTATGAAATAGCCAACTGTGGTTATGTGCTTACAAGCCTGGTGGAAAATAAAAAAAAATCAAATAAATATTTGCACCTTCATTGTTTTGAGTCAGAATAAAATCAGAGACAGGCGCGTATGAACTATGACTAGCTCGTCACAAGTCCGCTATGCCAAAAGACCCAGGAGACCTGCATGGCACATTAGTAAACTCAAGAATCTGATGATCACATACTAGTGCACCCTGATATTTTGGTAATTTGTGTCTTTTTCTCTAGGTCTCATTGAGAATCGTTGATATGGATGTTATAAAGTTATTAAGTTATAAAGAATAGTGGATAGAATATTAAGTTAGTAAGATTAGTTCACAAAAAGAACATTCATGTAACATAAAGCCCAACTTTCTAATTAACAATGATTAAGACCATTAGGTTGTAGACTCACTTAACACACAGTTTAAAAAAAAAAAAAGGTTTGTTAGTTCCATTGAAAGAAACATCTTCTCTTCCTGGCTTCTTCTCCATTAAGCTTTTTCCATGCTGTGTTTTCACCAATTTACCGTGGCTGCAATTACTGCAATTAATTGTAGCCGCTGGTCACCACCTGCTCTCTGCCCCAGTGCACATCTGTGATGACTCCTCAGTTAGGACGTCCCCCGTGAGTTTTGAGCCCAAGTGCGTAAGCGCAGACAAGTAATGGATCTACCGTGCATGTAGAGCATTTCTTGAAGTAATAAAAATAGAATGAGAATATTTGGCCAATGCTGTAGAATCTGAAAACAACCAACGGTGTGTGTATGAATTCTAGGTCTATGTGGAATGGCCTCCTGTTCAGTGGTGGTCGGTGATGGGTGGGGAGTGGTAGTGTTGAGACCCCAGCCCGGCGTCGACCCTCTGGCCTCATGATACTTGGATGTTGATGAAGAAACTTGTTGCAGCCTGCCCGAGTGCTCAGGGATGGAGAAGAACAATGGGCAAAATAAATCAGAAGTTAGAAGATGACAAGAATAAATAGAAGTTCACGTAAATCAAGCAGACTTATGCAATACAAGATCAGAGAGAGAAGCCCTGCCGAGTTTACCCACCCCTGCACAGGAGTCGCTCTGCTAATTTTGCACCGCCGCTGTGCTCTCCCGGTCACTATCGGCAAATGACATGAGCTAGATTCAAACTGGTGGGCTCCAGCTCATGCTCAGTTTGCACTTTTACCTTTTTGAGCCACTTGTCAGGCAATCAAAGATCTAGATGGTGTCCGATTCCTGAGGAAAAATACTTCATGGTGAATGGTGCTGTGTCACAGGGTACAGAGTTGGTGTACTGCTGAGGGGGAAAGAAAAACAACAGTGGCTGATGTTCCCTCAGTAATATGGGTTGCACACGGATTTTACGCATCCAGCCAATTTGGTTAACCAAGAAGAGGAGTTCCTGGCCCAGCCTCACTCCCCTCCGGGATGTCTTCGTTCAGCAAACCTATGTTCACCAGATCTTCGCTCCTATTACAGTAACCAACGATTCTCCAGCTTGCTTGTTCCTGTCGCTAGTTCTTTCGCGGGTCACCGCGCGCAGCCTGTAAACTCCATGGAGAACTGCAGAAAAAGTGGCTCACATTTCACACTAGGCTGATAACCCCACATTTTCAGGCAGTACCTCAGCCGCCAGTACATAAACACTTCCTTTTAAGATCTATGTATCGCAGAAATCGTGCATTTCTTACAGTTTGCTACTCTCTTGTTCTCAGTAGCGGCTGCTGCAGTTTTTCCACTCATGTTTTCATAGCACTGTGTGACAAGCTTATCTTATTTAGTGTCATGTTACAGTTGATGCTGTCTCTGTATTGTTTGCCCTTCTCTCTTTCTGTTTGCACCAAATTTATAACACGTTAAAGGCCTCGTAAGTCACTATGCTTAAGAAAAACATATAAAATGTTATTCAGTGTCATTGGAGATAACTCTGTTAGATGCTGTTCCTACCAGGTTTCAGTTTAGTCAGATCTGTGGAGACTGTTTGTTCGTTTGCGCTGCCAAAGAAGAACACAATTCATTGTTTATTCATGTTTATTCATGTGATTTGTTGATGCTGGTCCCAATGAATTAGTGCAGTACTGACCAACGCTCAGATGAGCTTGTGAGAACAGGCTTTTCTAGTAGGATTTGAGGCAAGACCGTCTTGTCCGCCACACATCACTGGTTCGTTTTTTAAAAGCAAGGTAGCACCATGACATCATGATGTAGGACGCAGGAGGATGTAGGAGTCGCAAAGTATGTCGCAAAGTATGTGTTGACGATGTGGCTGCTGTAAACTTGTGTGTGAATTTACATGTTTTTCAATCAGCTTGTGTCTGTCAAAAAGCCTTGTGTGCTGGTGAAAATCACTACCGTGTTACAGCACTCCAATGCTCAAAAGGCCTTAGTGAACTAAGTCACCCCTCCAATTAGCCTGGGTCACAGAATAAAACAAAAAGCCAATTGCTTCCTGGAGATCTGAATGCAGAAGGTAAGGCCAAGGCGTTTTCTCTTTACAGTGATTCGCTTTCTCTTTAGTGATTATTGTTAAGGGAGATCTGCTGTTTATATCTGATAGCTAGAAATAAACATATTTTGGAATCCATTCTATCTTCCCTGTGGATTTATGACCTGAGAGACTGTACCCAACATTGGTCACAACCTACACTTGTGGTAAGGCAAAGGTAAATGCAAGAAAAAGGGTATGCTTATTGAAAAAAAAGGGTTAAACAGCAGGGAGTAAAAGAGCACTGGATTTTAGGATCCAAAACATCTGCCAACATCAATCCTTTGTAAAATGTCCCTTTCAAAATTTTAGAATTGCCCTGTATTTTTCCTCCCATCACCACACACGGGGTGAGTAAAGAAGTACAACTAATCTCCTACAATCCTAGTCACCTTCTTTCCCTCCGTCACCCACTGCAGGCTATACAGCTCACTCAAGAAGCTCAGAGGCACGTCCCTCCCAACAGTACGGTTGTTAACAACACGCCGGGAGAAGCCCTGCCGATTTAACCCCCAGCCCAGGCAGCATGCGGCGCAACCGTGCACTCCCGGTCACAATCAGCTAATCAGCCAGCACATGGGGCTCAGTCTGCACTCAGGCAAGCGCCTTTCCCAGGTGAGCCACTCAGGACACATTTTTTAATAGTAAACATATCACCTTGCCCTAAGTAGGTATTTGGAGCGATCGGGCACCGTAAACATTTCAGTTATTTTGTAGAATAATTCCAACATGGTTCACGGTTAATGGTGGGGAAAGAGGATTACTTAAATAATAGTGTAAATGTATATGCGTACTCATGTTTGTAATATGTGAATAATTAATTTAATTATAAGGAACTATTCTTTCTTGTTTGTGCTCTACCCAAAGAGTTCTCTGTCTGTGTAAAAATGTAACGTACGCCTAGATTGCCTTTTTAAAATAACATTGTTGGTGATTAATTTTTCCAGTACTATCTAACCTGTTTATTATTTTGTCGTTGTTAAACTGATAATGCAATAATTTAATGGTTGACGCAACTTTGTGCCCTTAGTTTTTCCCTGTTCCAGACCTTAGGTCTGAATGAGTGGCCGGGGTCCAATTCAGCAGAATGGTTGGGTCACCTTCAAAGGCCCCCCGCCTGTGCCTTGGCCAGGCAGTCCTGCACTCTGGAACAAGCTGCCGACCTCACCACCCCCCTCCCCTTGAGCTGACCGTGTGGAGAGGCTACTACTGCTACTGTGTGACTTCAAGCTGATCACACTGAGAGGAACACTGCCACTGTGTCAACTTGAGCTGACCATGAGCGGACCATGCAGAGAGGAACGCTGCCACTGTGTCATCTCGAGCTGACCATGCAGAGAGGAACACTGCCACTGTGTCATCTCGAGCTAACCATGAGCTGACCGTGCAAATATGAACACTCACATTGTGTCATCTCGAGCTGACCATGATCTGACCATGCAGAGAGGAACACTACCACTGTGTCATCTCAAGCTGACCATGAGTGGACCATACAGATATGAACACTGCCACTGTGATCAAGAGATGACCATGCGGAGAAGAACACTGCTACTATATCATCATGTGCTGACCACATGGCAGGGGTCATGAGCTGAGCTTGCGGCTTTAGACAGCTAAAAACATAAAACTGTGATGAAAATGTGCCGTTCAACAGGAAAGCAAAAGATCAAAGATATACTAGAGTGTCTTAAGAATAACAAAGCAGATCTCATTTAGTGGCCCAGTCAAAATGCTGGCTTGAATCCTATTGACAACCTATAGAATATAAATTCCGGTCCATGAGAGATCTGCTACCAACCATTGCCAAAAATCTGAAGGTGCAAAATTTGCTCAAAGCCGGTATGCAAAGTATGCAGAATGTAAATACCGCCAAAGGTAATTTAACTTTTGTATTGACTCATGATACTTATGCAATCATATATAACATCTAACTATAGTATCTAACTTCTTTCACAGGTTGGGCGTTCAATTAGGCCTATTCAATAAAAATACTACATAAAAAGATGTATTGACGTCATTTCTAACAAAATGAGGCATTAATGGAAAGTGGGAGACCTAATTAGTTCTATTAATCATGTATTTTTAAAAATAGAAGTGCAACGATCAGGATCACTGGTCATCACTGCACCATTTTGTTACAGTTTCTAACTAGAATGCATATTTGTAATTATTCAAGTCAATCGCATAAAAGCACACAATTGATTACAGTAACTGTTTAAATAATGAAAATTCTGACTTACCACTGTGTCGAGCAGACACTAGACAGCGTTTTCAGGTCTGCTGTATTGAAGTTAGGACTACTTTTCAAACAATCTCATCGGTAATATTGTCTAGGCGGGGGTTCCTATTTTTTGGGTTATTTTGCTGTCTTGGGTTTTGTTTGATCCATATTTGACAGTTTCTTTTTAAACATGCAAAAGAAAGCAGGAGAGGTCAGTGTAAAATTGCATGCTGAGACGGGACATTTCCAAGGTAGGGTTAATCAAATAATCCAAACCATTGGCCATATTCCGAAAAGCCGCACAAGCCATAGCCATAGTGATCCGAACACACTTGTGCACCCTCATAAAGCACAGATCACAAACATTCGTGCAGACACGCATCCACCCATCACCTATAAAACAAGTCCATCATGGTCTCCTGTGACATAATTATTTTAACGTTACCTCGTTGTTTGGCTTTAGATCTCTTGAACAGTAAAGTAAACAGATCAGTGTTCGTCTGTGAATCTTCCAAACACACATGACATGTGTCTCGCCATGGTTATGAATCCTTACAAAGGGGTGGGTGCCTATTTAAAAATATGTTGGCACAGAAACTCCCATAAGCAGGAGGTATTTTACCACACCCTTATCCAATCAGTGTTCTCTAATCCACAATACAAAGGCAGCCAAAGATCCAGGTAAATGTTTAACAATACAATTAAACTCCCGTAAATCTTCCCGTAAAGATTAAATCTTCCCGTTCATTTCATGTCTATGGAATAAGTTCAATAAATCAAAGAGGAAAAATACATAATTATATAGATGAACAATATGAACCATACATATTGAAACATATGACCTCTAGACACAAAACCAGTTATTTCACTCAGGACAACCATTAAGAAAGGCCTGTATCTCCAAACTTTTCCCCACCGTTAAAATCAATCCCTAAAATTTTTTTACATTTTTTTTAATGAATCGTCAAAGTGCCAGAGCTTCAGACTGAAATGAGTTATAATATTCCCAACAGGCACCGATGTTTAAATGAACATGTGATTAGTGTCATTTCAAAGAGCGATGACCCAGAATCTTCCAAACAGTTCGTGAACAGGAGCAAAGAGGGAGCAAAGAGATGAGGGAGGAGAAAGAGAACGTCTGACAGATTTTGGCAAGGCGAGGACCACAGGGTAGACAGATGGCATGGAGTCTGCAGATCTGGCAGGGCCTACATGGTGCTAAAATGGTCCTCCATCACATTCCAACAAATGGAACAGCAAGGCCCTGCCGTTGTGCCATAGGGCTCTCTCCCCTTTCCTCTCTTCCCACCCCCAGTAACAAAATGGAAAGGAAAAATTGTTACATGAATAACATTCATTAAAAAAATATTGTTTTCTGTTTAAAAAAAGTGTAATTGCCTTATGGTATGGACAGACCAGAAGGTGAGAGGTAAATTGGCAGGTTTCAGCAAAAATAAAAAGTGTAAATTTCTACTATGCTATCAAGGGTGCAGAGATGGAGAAAATACATTCGTAATTGAAGATCTTCATTCCCATCGGTAAGCACTCTTCAAAAGGAATTTTCTTTGCTCTAAGTAGCATGTTAACAGTGCGTGCTCACACAGCAAACGCGATTGGGTTGCTGACTGGGATGTCAGCTGATGCCCAATGAGTCAGGTCTGGATTTGCAGGAGGCAGCGTGTCGTGGCAGCCTGCTTTCTCAAGACGATTTGACAGAATGTAAAATCCTGGTCCCTCAGGCGTCAATGCCATTTGTTTCCCCAGCGAGCTCAGCACGGTGTCATGTGACGCGACACAGTGCGAGCGCGGTGTCTGGGGTTTGGGTGTTAGGGTTGCTCTTCATCTTCTGTTTGCGCTGGAACACTAATGAAGGACTCAGCTGGGAATACAAAAGGTCACAGGAGACCTCGTCTGCATTGTCTTACTGTTAACCAGAATAAAAAGAACAATCTGAAGAAAGTCGTCATTTTTTTTCATGCTGAATTACTGCCTAATTAACACTTTCAAAAGGCCCACATATTCAGAGTTGAATGCACACTAATGTACACATATACATTCTGAAATCTATTTTTACTGTCACAACGTTGACTCAACTTCAACATTAAGATTCCAGTAGACGCTACACAGTAACATCTAATGTCCAGACCTTCAGCTGCTCCAGCATTACTCTAACCAGTGTTATTCTTTCTCAAAACACAGACATGAATTGATGTGTTGGTGTGTCTTCTGCTTTGCATGTTGCGACTGCCAACCCATTAAAAAAAAGGAGAGAAATGGATAGTATCAAAATGTCCTCCTTCACTTTGAAGGAAAAGGGCAGGAGGTAGAAGAGTGGCCATCCCGCGTGTCCGCCCACTGTGAACCAATCAGGAAAAGGTCAGGTAAAGCCACTGACGTTAAAGTGGTTCTCCACAGACCAGCCCCCACTCCACATCAACCACTGGAATGGATTCGGCAACAGCAGCATCTACCAGCTCAATGCTCTTCATCGTGGGCACCCCTTAGCAGCAACCCCCTAAGTAGTTTGCCTGGGAAAACTGCAGACACTGCTTTATCCGATCAATAATCTCAAAAGGACTTGCCAAAAGCTTATTTTTCAATTTGGTAATGTACTTCCCCTCACATCCCAGGCGTGGCCGGTGGAATTCGGTTGTGGCCCTGCCAGAAGTGATGCATATAGGGGGGGGAAAAAGAGAACTCTTGTAGTAGTGTTTTGTGTCATCATTAGACCATTGTCTGTCCTTCATTTCACTGTCGCAAGAACAGAGCATGCAAAACACTGGAATCAATTCTTCCCTTCCCCCTTTTCACATCCACGTGATGCTAGAAAATTGGTGGAACCATGCTGTAATTTGGCTGGAAGCCAATGCTATTCAAATACTCTGTAGAGAAGCATTATGTATTAGGATCCACATGATGTTTCAATCCACAGACTATCAAAAGCTAGTATTGTAATGATTCTCTCATAATGTGCGTCTTGATTACGTTCTTCATTTTTTGATATAATAAAATTTATAATGGTAAATTGTTTCACTCTTAAATCAAACGTGTATATATATATATACAGTATATATATTATTTTTTATTTTTCTTAGGCACCCTACCTTTTTTTTCACATAAATGATGTTTACTTTTTGTAAATTAATTAATTAAATTAATGTGTCAGTAGAAAAAAGCAATTTAGATTTAGACTTCCAAACATTAATTTTACAAAAGGAGAACAGGGAGCTCTGCAACAGATTGTATGACCTCCAAAGAGCCCTGACCTCAACATCACCGAGGCTGTAGAGGAACAGTGGAAAGAACTGTTCTCCACGATTCTTAGAACAATCTACCTACCTGATTTTTTACCGTTTACTGCCTTTTATAGCATTTTTTCATACTGCTTTTCATTTCATTATTTTAAAGCATTTTTGCTTTACAGAATTGACATGTGCCTAAGCCTTTTGCACAGCACTGCAGTTTAATAAATTATCATTTTATTCCTTCCCTGGAATTGGCTTAACAAGTGTTGGGGCAGTGGTTTCTTATTCGTCAAAAACCTCTCTAATCTCTGATCTCAGCTGCATAATTACAGGCACCTGTTCCCTCAATGAGCATCAGGCCTGTTTGAAGTCAAAGTCACCATTAATCTAAATTGGTTACCCAGGACGGTAATTTGTTTCAGTCTAAGGTATTTTATTTTTACATCCCTATTGGTGTTGTCGTTACGCTACAAGTATTGAAAATGTTCACAAATGGCAAACGGAACAGATAAGCCACCATAATTGTAACAAAATTGTAAAATTTTACTGTTGTGGTACATAAAACCCCAGCAAGGTGTAGTGCAGAAATTGCTTCACTGTGCTGCAATAAGAGGCTGTGATGACAGTCCATTCTGAATCCAAATGTAAACCAAGCTGATGATGTTGGTCTTAATGCACACAACCAAAATGAGGACTCCATAAGACTGGATTGAAAACACAGAACACAGAATTCAATATCTGTGACCTCTAGATAAGGAAAAATATTACAATGCTCTACAAGTGACCATTATGTTAGCAGACAATTTTCATAGGCACCAAACAAGGGGAATTGTTGTTTAACTTAATTGCCCTCTTGGAACAAAGAGAATAAATTAATGATTAATATAACATTATCTTTAGGTGAGGACAGTTTCTCTTGACATTGGTAGCAGCTCTGTGAATACAGAGATTAACAGGACAACAAGATAAAAATAACAATTTTAAATGATGGAAATTAATTAAAAGGGTGTCTGATGTTCAATACGATGAAATAGATCAATCTTTTGTACTATTTAAGTTAACTAATACATGACAATATATCAGCTAAAACACAGTTAAGTAGCAGGATCACCCATTCTGGATAAACAAACCCTGTGAGTGGGAACTACTCTCTCTGCCTTTCTTCTTACCAACAGTGGCGTTTGCCACTTTCGATCTTATCCAGCCAAACCAACAGTATTGCTTATACTTTCTAAGGGTTAAACCTGGTCGGGTGGATAAATTCCACCTTTAATTTTCCATCCTTTTAGCTGGACAGCAGCTAACATCACAACATGGCAGAGAGGAGACAGCAAGTGCCAGGCAATTTACTGATTACAGCTCAGCCAATGACATGCCTCTGAAATTGGGAGGTAGGATGCAGGTCATTCTCCTTCTCCATCCACTATGCCTCCATACATTCCAGGCCACCGGACACACCCCTCACATTCTACCTCAACTCCACCAACTGGTCCTATTGCTCTAGCCCAGATTGTGCAGCCGCTGGTATCCAAGACAGCTGTCATGTCCCAAACATCAGCATCCAGGTGTTCTGACTTTCAGCAATATGTAGCCACACAGTGGGGGGCACACAAACCCTTGTCAACCAATTTGAACGACGAAGAAGCTAAGTAATGTGTGTTGAAGCAAGTCCTGGACAATCTTCTTCCCTACCCAGATGGATTACAATTATATCATTTCAACATCCTATCTCTATCATCTGGATGTGGGGGATGCTTGCCTGCTAGCTAAAGCCATTATAAATCACTTCCACACATAGCCTTTGAGGCATTGCATGGTACAGAAGTAACCATGAGCTTGCGCCTAATGAAATATCCACCATGGTGCTTCTGCCAGAAATGTGATGACGGAATTCCCCACACTCGGCCTGCAGGTTTTGGCTGTGGTGTTGGAGATGCCGGAGGTGGGTGGAGGGGTAGTGCTGGCCCATTCATTTATTGTGGAATGCGTTTAGAATTCTCCTAGGCAAGCCGTCAACTGACGATTGTGAGGATCGATCTACCGTGCAACCATAATGAAATATGCTGTCATGCACTGGGCAGGTGATATCTCTGCTCTCAGGCTCTGCAGCTCGAGCACCAACGCCAGGAAGCTGCTGCTCCGAACTGGTGATAAGCACCACATGGGAAGCATGATGGTCTGTCAGGGAGAGATCAGAGACCAGCTCCCAAAACGGAAAAGCTAATCGATCCAGATACCAGGAACCCGAGCATCTCAACTACAACTACAAGGATGGGATAGGTATTTCCCCTTCTGCGGGAACCTCCGTTCAGTTACGGTTGTTAATGTCTGCCCCAACCAGCAGTGATGTGGAGAAAGATCCACCTACCTGAGAAGGACCAGGGGTTGAAGGACTCCCCAAGTGGACCAGGGGTTAAGGGGTTCCCTAGTGGCTTAGGAGGTAAAGATGCCCACTTGAGCACATACAGAGTCCCATGATCCAGAGACTGTAGATTTGTATCTGGATCATATCACTGCCAGCTGTGACCTGGAATCTGTGAGCAAGGTGTACTATTGACAGATCTTCATCTGTGTTAGCGCAGAGTTTCAAATTAATCCACATTTCCATTAAATTCAGTTAAACCAGGGACTTGTGACATTGCTATTTTATTTTATTTTTTTATTGAAATGTAGCATATGTAGACACCCTCTTTCTGAGGACAATTCCTGATACTGAGAAAGATAAGTGTTGCTTCTGAATGTAAGTACAAGCAGATGTTAAAAGTAATCTTTCTCTCAAAATCCTGAATTTGAGGTTATATCCTTGTTGTTGTATATCCTATGTTAGATAATTAGCTTTGAATGGATAGATAACTTAATATATTTTAATGCATCGCTTACCTGGAATTTAATCCACTGAAGTTAATGTTGTTACATAGTTGTTTAAAACATGCTTGTGGTTGTATTGATACATCATAATTAGTATGTACTAACTTATTAAACTTTGGACAAATTATGCTTAAGTTAGGCATTATAAATAAAGTTTTACATTTAATACAATTTAATTTTGAAGAAAGGATCCCTAACAACAGAAGTAATTTGTCTCATACTGGTTTGCAGTCACTAAAGCTGAAAATATATCAAAGATTCTAAAGAAATCTAATTGATAAAAAAGTTTTTGAATGAACACATGTTTATTATTTATCTCCAACACTTAAAAAGCAATTTGTAGTAATGAGTAGTGACGATCTTCATTTAATTTCAAGTTTCCATGATGCATTTGGTGTTCAAATATAAAGGAAAAATATATAATAAAATTTGCAAAAAAAAACAAGCTCTAAGATTTCAGTACTGGATGCCAGGCGATGTGTACGTCAGAGTTTTTCTCCATTAAAAATTTTAGCTCGAAGCACAATCGTTTTCATTCGTCTTTTTTATTGCTCTGGAATGTCCAAATAGTTTGTTTAATAAATTCATAATAAAGTAACTAATCGCACTCACCTGTTATCATGTTGACTAAGCACTTGTTTTATACTCGTGAAGTTGGCGATTAATTCGTCCGCTCATTTCATATTTGAGGTATTTAACCAATGTGTCTCATTTTCATATATTATTCTAACGAAGTTATACAAAGGTCACATTTTCGTCACCTACAGGATCACTTTGGCGGGTCACTGAAATTAACATACGGTCGTGTGAACAACCTGGCAGTAAGTGAAAATATATTCGATTAGTTATTGAACTAGTTGATTAATGGTTAATTTAAATATCTTATAATAATATTAACGGAAGTATTGACCAAGTAGCCGTTAGTCTTTTTTGATTAGTAACCTTTTCACCGAATTCAACCAACGAGAGGAAAAGAAAATTACTAGACTATAAAACAAATAATCCAACCGTTGTCTTGTTATTCGAAATAAATTCAGTTAGTTTACTTTATTGGATTCGTTGAAGAGCAGTGTGTTTAAAATAGGAAAATTGTGTCAAACAACGAATAATATATAACAACGAATATATAAGACAGGTGAGCGTTGTAACACCAGTCACACAAGACAACAACTGAAAGGGTTACAGCTAAGGTTTGGGTTCTTTTAAAGTTCGTTTCATGTAGTTGATATACTTTAAAATATTCTAAAATATACTAAATATACAGCAACTATGCTCTATTAATAATTTTAGTAAACCACAAAATAATAATAAAATATATTTTGGAAACATAGGAGAATTAATTATAAAATTACGACTCTAATTCTGTGCTTTTCCTCACCTAACTGAATGGCATTCTTTACCGTTATTAATGAGCAAGAGTACCGAGTAGTATGCTATGTAATCTTATATTATGGAAATCATAGAAAAATGCAATAAGATAAGAATAGTAAAGTTTGTTTAGAAAGCTATTTTTGTATCTACTTCAAAAGATGCTATATCGTAGCGTTTTCACAACACATTATGATATCCAAAACCAGTTAACTAATTTGATAATCTCACAACAAATATATAAATATATAAAGTCACTGCCTAAGATAAAAGAAACAATGTATTATTATCGAAATTCAATTTCCTATTTTTAGCATATCTGTCTCCATTTTAAATAATCAATTTCCACCAGAAAATTTGATTGTTTTTAAAGTTACCTCTATATTTTGGTTTCTTTGTTCAGAAATCTTTGCATGCATTTTTACTTTTACTTAGATTTAAATTTATAAACTAAAATAACTTATAAATCAAAAAAAAATATCAAAAGGAATACATTTAACTCAAAATGTAGACTTTTGTACAATTTTATACAATTTTATACAAACTTGGCAGTATCTCAAGACAGCTCTGTTGCTTTTAAATTATGAAATGTCCTAATGTATTTTCGTTTCACGGGTTGAAGGTGAGAGGGAAGATTTTTGGCCAAAAAATCATAATAAAGAATAACCCAAATAATATATTATTATAGCAAGAGATTAAAATGTATTCAGTTTCTAACGTTTACATTCTCCTCATACAAAAAGTAATGAGGTAATAATTGCGTTAATTAGTACCCCTCAGCAGAAAAAGATCATTAAAATAACATTTTAGTTATAAAACGTTAATGTATCTACTTATTTATTATAAATATACCTCTTATTCATTGATATCGGCCAGCTCACTAGAATAATATAATTATTTTATTAATTTTATTAATTCTTAAACTTTTCTGTGTAGCCTACACCTACGTGTTATCGTCGCTATAATTTTCTTTCAACTGTCCTAAAACAAATATTTCAAACAATATACAAATACAGCAAATGATCAACTCCCAGTTTTTTACCCTAGTTACTTATATGATTACAATTTCAACCACAAAGTCATGCTCTTTATTTGCTAAATAGCAATGTCTATTTGGTCATCGGCCTCCAATATAAAAGGTAATAATGAGGATTTCATTCAATGTAAACTCACGCTCAGTCAGAATTCCTAACACATATTTACAGAAAAATTGAGACATTATTGAATAAGGTTGATACTTTGTAAAAAAATAAATAAAAAATACATAATAGTGTTTTTAACAGATTATTATTATTATTATTATTATTATTATTATTATTATTATTATTATTATTATTATTATTATCATTATTATTATGAACATCGCCTTTCTAGTCTTCAATATTATAATAATTGGGTCTGCACAACAAGAAACAAAATCCGTAAGGGTAGTTAAATAACAAAAATATTCACACATCCGACGTAATATAATCTTAATGATTTAAAAAAGACGTCATGAAACAAAGAAATTAGACGCATAGAGCCATAACAATTGTAAAACAACTTTTTTACACTCCTGAAAAGTGAAAGTGAGCTGGAAAATATATATATATTTTTCGTAATATTTCTTTATATGTTTAGTCAGTATGTCTAGCACAAACAGGCGAATCCTGTTCGCTATATTAAAATGTAATTTAAAGTAGCCGCTTGGAAAAGAGACTGGGACGTCGGAGAGAGAGAAAAAAATGTGTACATCGAGAGCCCAGTGTCTAGACAACAAAGGGGGAGTTAATCCAAGCAATTTACACAATGCATAGGGCCATGTTTACATGGGCTGGAGAAAGGCTGAGGCTCCTTTCCTTCGAGAGGTAAATTTGTGAATTGTGTGGCGCATCGCAGTCCCTTCAGAAATGGGCTTTTCAGAGCTACAAGTAGGGGACATTTCAGGAGGCAGGTCGCTTCCATTGAACTTTCCATCATATTTCAAAGTTGTTTAATAGAAACAGACGGTTGGTCACTGGCGAATGTAAACATGTGGTGTAGACTATGTGTTCGTCTGAATGGGAAATAACACGACTGGAAGTGAAATCCCTTTTTTAAACAAACAAACGCCTTCCTGAAGTTTAAGTTGAACTGTCACGTTCCGCTTTTATTTTAATGAAAACGAATCAGGATACCAAGTCAATTAGCTGGCGAATATAAATGATTGAACTAACGTTTCTCATTCAATTTCAAATTAAGTTTTGTGTGCACTTGGGGACACTTTGGGTGCCTTTCTGAAATAATTTATCAATCGTTTCAAAGACTTAAGCAAGTTAATATTAATATTGCTGACATAACTTTGGATTTATTTTACTTTGACGACATCCAAGAACTGCCAATTGTACACTTTTAGTAGTTTCAACAGCGCGTGGCACCGACATGTGATAAATTATTTTGATGTGACTAAAACCCTTAAAATAATTATATCTCATTAGGTATGCCACTGAAAACCATGAAAACAAATCTAAGCATAATAAACTAATTCAATCATAAACGTAGCAAAAACCATATAATTGATCTTAATTAAAAAGCATAATTAAAATAGAGTCCCGGCCAAAGGATATTGCTTTCTGGCAATTGCGTGTATAATTTACCTTCATGTTTTCATTTAAAGTGTCCAGCAAATAAAACCATATGAACCAATGATGAATTATTTTTAATACTCCGCTATACATTGTTTTATGTTGAGGGCTGAATAAAAATGAAAAGTTTCTACTCAAAAGGCCTGTTTAATGCAGTATATTCAATAAAAGCCTCTATATGAAATTCAGTATAGGATTATGCAAACCTCCCCTTACTTGATTGCAATGACCACGCGACTGTAAATACAAAATAAAGGAGCCACAATATTAAAGAAATCCTGATACAGTTAGTGTGCGACAATTTTAACTCCAGCCTAAGCTAACCGTTGCTTTTTTTTTCAAAGTTGTGACTTAGTTTACTACATCCTTGCTCACTTATAATAAGCGTGGCGACAGAGTTTCAAGTTAGGGTCTAGTTAGTAAAAGATTTGCATTTGCATGTAATTAATTTTATCAGGCGATTGTCTTCAGAAACACCTGGAGCAGTTCGTATAATAAGGGAGCCGAAAGAGGTTCAAGTTAACTTTAACATAAAAAAAGTTTAAACACCTGCCACATGAGCAAAATGACATTAGGCTCCACTGTTTTTTAAATTATTATTATATGAACACAATAATATGCATTACAACCGTATTAAGAGATTAAAACTACTAAATCTAATCTCGGCGTGACTGGTTTGTTTAAGAAATGTGATATATTATAGTATGTTAGCAGACTGCGCGTTCAAATTTGCAAGAATTTCTTTCTGATCGCTGCTGCTTCAATTAAAGACAAAAATGTTTATACATTGTTTATACAAAACGCATAATTTCATGTTGTTGTGCGTGACATGTCAAAGGTGACAATTTTATTTTTGCTAATTTACAACTGCATCGGAAATAAACTTTTACACGAAAGGTACTTAAACGAACCTGTAAACTTCCTCGAACATTTCCAGGTGAAGCTCGTGCTGCGCGACGGCAGGGGAGCTATCCTTGGTCCTTAAAGTAAAAAAAAAAAGTTCAAAAGACCATTTTTATCAAACGAGGGAAGGTATTCAATTTAACGAAAACGGAGTTGGTTTTCACTTGATACGTAAATAGCATTCAGTTTAGGGACCAGAGAAACCAAATGTAATGTGAGTAACGGAATAGGACTACTTAGTAGGCTACCTTGTTACCCACAACGTTACCCATGCAAAGTTAGATAGAACGTAACAATAGCTTGAAACAATTCCCATTGTTAGATTTAGAGGTGCACCCTGTACCGCTTGGTCTGTCTATTAAACGTAATTGGCGGTGATTGTAGATATTTCGGGAATTGTGAATCCACTGTATATATCGACCTATATTGACCGTTATGTTTTCGGTTCGTAAGGCCAAAGGTCGGATGTATGCCAGTTTAGTCGGATATCTGTCTATGTTCATAACTGACTGGACAAACCAGCATAATTATTTTCAGAATGTTTCGAATGATTTATTCGCCATTAATTAAATAAAAATGTAGTACATTGATTTTCTGTAGTCCTAAAAACTACAATACGGACTCTCTATGGTCGTCTGTCAAAAAGTAGGCTAAGTATAAGCAGATCTATTTATCAATAATCTTATCGATGTTGACTTAAACTCTACATAGGAAAAACGGTAAAACGTTAGAACGTTGATTAATCAGAAACTAAAAACCTCACTTGAATAATCAGACCTACTCGGTACTAAACGTTCGTAGAACAAAGTTCAGAAAGTTTCGCTTGTTATATTACTTCCAAATAAATATTTTTCAATCTGCCAAGATACATTTTTTGTAATATAAAGCTAAATTGTGGGATTTGACCTCTATGAATGCCTTTGGGAACAGTTCCCTTTTCCATTGTCGTTCCGTAGCCTACTTCTCTGTTCTCAACCATTCCCATATTATTTATAAATTAAACGCGATCAGTGTTCACGAAGAAAACAGTCTTTATAATACTGTAACATTAAGTAATTTACAAACGGTAAAATGTTTAGATAGAACAGTGTTTCAACACACAAGGGATTTACATCTAAAATTCCATGTTTCTCAGCAAAACAGACTGTTTAGAAAGAAAACACTACAAGCACCTGTTTTATTTTTAAACACTTGAAAAGTTCTAAGTTTTTACGCGTTGGTTAAGTTGGTCGTTCTAGAACCGAGCTTTGCTGTCTCGTCCAAAATACACCGATTCAACAAGTCTTTCGCTTGAACTTGCCTTCGGAAACTAGTCTGATACCCAAGGCTCTCTCCTCTGTAAAGTGGTCGCCTGTTGTGCTTTGTGACCACAGGAGTGTCAATCTCGCTCTTTCAGGGTTTGCTTTCTTTGTTGTCTTTGTGTATGCCGTCCACACGTTTTCCTTAAAATGAATTTAAGTGATTGCAAAAACACATGAAACTCTTAGTGGTTCATTCGCGGTGAATTTAATAGACATGCTCCCTACTTATAATATGTTTAGATATGATCTTATATCAGGTTGATTTTTGAATACTGACTGAAAACTGTTTACATACATGTCAGTCCGCTTAAATTCTTCTTGAATAAATACTGAAAATGATTAACAAAACGGAATGTACGGATTTTCATTGTTAAACTTAATAAATGCTATACAAATGGAATTTTGAGGTCGTTTGCTTATTTTTTTTCTTTAATAATGGGAAAGTATTTCAAAAATATAAAATATGTATAAAAACACAGTAATTTAATTAATATCAAAATATCTGATGAAACTCGCTGAAACTCTTTGTTCACTCAGAAAATAAAGTGAAGTACTGTAAAAAAGTTAAACGGAGCTGAAACCATATCACTGGAAATACTTGCATGGCAATGATCATTTGAAAAGAGTGAACTAAATAAACTTTTTTATTCAGTCTGGAAGAGCCTAATCATATCTGAGGTCTTTGCATGACTCTGAGCCCAGATTTCTAAACCTAAAAGGATTCCAGTGGCACTTGGCTTTGCAATGCAACTCTGCAGGAAATATGGGCTGCCATAGCAACAAAGAAATGGCTTCTGAAGGCTTAGTTTAATTCTTCCCTAATAGAAAAATAACATCGACAAATCCTGTCCTTAGTGAACTGGCATAAGAGATGGAGACAGACTACCACCTGTGATCCACTAGTCATACCAACTGCAGCAACCACAGCAAGATTCACACTTAATACACCGCAAAAATATTAGTATATTTGGATGTAACACCTACTCCCTGAATGAAAACAAAGGTAAAGGCTCCTCAACAAAGCTCAATTCTTTAGCTTTCCACTGAATACAGCCTATAATGAGTTTCAGCCATGTTGTGAAGCTACGCTGACATTTTGTCCTGATGTCCACATTTTTAAGTGCTCATATGCCTATTGATTGTTGTGGACTTACTGTGTCAATTACGACAAATTATACATTAAAACAAACGGAAAAAAATAAATCTGGATTATAGAGTGAAAGCCAATGAAACAAAATGCCACTGTCTAATCTAATCTGGAAGTGTTCATGAGAATCCAAACGGATACACACAGACTCACGTGAATGCTGTCAATGTTGATTTAATACCTGAATTTTAGCTGTGCAAACGTTCACTGTGTGCGCACCGGATGAATGTGTTTTGACTGGCTTACTTCATCCACAACTTAAATGTTCCTTTTGTCACAATGACAGATAGCAGTTAATTACAGAGGCCAGTGCCTGCCTAATGACATGAATATGGTGACAGACAACCGCTAATATGTGCTCTGTGCTTTAGGGTGGAAACTGGAATGTAGACATGTTAAACACACTGAGGGAAAAGTGTGGGTTTTGGGTTGGAGGTTAATGGAGAAATGCACTGTTGTCTACCACATGGGACCTTTCTGCAAATTCTGTGCATTGACATAGAAGGAAATAAGACGGAGCAATGCTCGCCAAACAGTGATTAGTGAGAGAAAAGTGATGGCATGTCACAGTCAAGATGCAATGCCGACAGCATACCAGTCTCTAGTGACTGCAGTGTTTTTTTTTTAAACAGTGTCTTTATCAACCAAAGGATTATAGATTGTCTCAGTCGAGTTGGCAACAGACCGTGTCTTCCGCTGCGTGTTTCGTCAGCCATTAAATGTGTCTCTATGTGCCGTAATGCAAGCATCCCATGATGCACAGAACGTTTAATCACCCCCTTTAATCGCAGAGCCTCGTTTTCAATCTTTATCCTCGTTCCCCATCACCTGGAGCTGCTGCTTCTCCTCTAACATGCCGTTTTGATGACACAGAACAGCACCATGTATAATCGTTTGAACCCCCCCACCCCCTTCCCCCATCCACCCACCCCAAACCATCTCCGGTAATCACTGTCAAATTACTGTCACGCGAATCCCCTGGTTTATATAGTATACCTTGTACCTGTCTCTCTTCCAAACAGATCCCTTGGTTTCCTCTGCTTCACAGGTGAAAGATGCGTCTGCTTCCTCTGCCTCAGCACTGGCTGTTTCACGGACACGCAGGCCCTGAACACGAAGTTAGTGAGAGGATAATCACAGATTTGCAGCAAGCTTTCAGGTGCACACAGAGTATTAGCCTTAAATGTCATTTGGCTGGGAGAAGCCTATGGTTCATGTTCATAACAAGCCCTCAAACATGCTCTTAAACATACAGCTAAAAAAACCTTGAAGTTAAGAATATCACTGTTACAGAGGATGCAAATGGTAGCTTATTAGTCCTTAAACTGATGTTCTATCATGGCAATATTAAAAATATTTCCAATTGAATTAATTTATTTGCATTCTTGTAACAAAGCCTCAGGGTGTGTGAAGATCCACACATTCAGATTCTATTGTAATGTGCACAATGGGTTTCTCACAATAATAAAAAACAAAACAGAAAAATAAACAACTACTGACAGCTATCTTTCCATGCTTGGTTGCTATTGTTATTTAGTTGATCCTCTGTTTCCTCTGGGAATTCCTGCCATTATCTCCACATCCGTTGCGAAAACAATAATCACATTGGGCGCCCACTGGGCGTGTGGAGTTAATTTATGCCGTCAGGGCGAGAGGCAGAGAAGGGGGCATCGCAGTCATTATGGTGACGCTGCAGCAGCAAGTGATCAACTTCAGAGCCCCGCCACTCACTCAAACCAAATCCCCTGTTTAGGGCCTTAAACTGGGCACCTGTCTCACATCAAAGTGCTCAGCCGTGCCCGCCATGCAGAACTCCAGTCCTGGGGAGAGAGCGGACCCCCGCAGGGATGCGGACACTGGCGGCTTAATTTGCTTTACTCTGGCGTGTGCGGGTCCGGGCCCGGTTCTGGCGCTGGTTTCTAATATCTAACGATATCACAGGGAGAGCGGTGCAGGAACCCGCAGGCGAGGAGCTGCTCTGCATCCTATCAGACGCCTCAAACGCACTCTGCTAAAGCGCGTTCAGTATGCCGGTCAGGACTGCTCGAATCACCACGCGCTCTCCAGCTTCGGCAAACTCAAAGGGTGCTCCTGCTTGCTCAGCCAGAGAAATCTGGCCCCTTTCAGTGTTACTGAGTCCTCAGAATTTGTATTCCAGACTCAAATCTCATGTTTCTGTCAAAATATGAAATTAAAATTGAATGAGAATCTACTTTTTATTCTTCATTTGTTTTGTCTCAAGCGCTGAAAAACCCCCTGACAAACCTAAGGGGGGTTGGATTTGATAATTTGCTGCTAACAAAGGAGGGTTGGGAGAGTTCCCCTCATCTGAGATGCATTTCCAGTCATCTGTCCTCAGAGAGCATCTTCCGCAATTAGGACCAATTTGTTAGCAACACTTGGGTGTGAGCCGTCAAAAATTTAATATATCGCTGATTGGCAATTTGGAGTATTTTCCCAGATCTCTCCTGAAATTAAACTAAAAGAAGGGAATTGAAACACTGAGGTAATAATTGGCTGGTGAATGGAGATGCAAGATATTTTGGATCATTGATGCACCGTAATTGTGAGGAAGTCAATAGCACATTTTGTAAAAATGTGTGAGCAATAAAAAGGTCGTAAAATTCAATTTTATGCTGATGAAGTCATGCATCTCCATGTTGCATAAGCGCAAACTGGAAGATTTTGGGTGCTTTCCATGTGGTCCTGCACCAAGGAAGTCTGAGGTCGACATAGTTATTGCGTTCAACATTCGCTGGCTGTTTTGCCCTGGATCTCAGGTTGCCGAAAGCCCCAGTGTCAGTTTACAATGATTGGAATAGTAGAGGATCAGGGCAAGGCCCTGGCTGAATAGCACGTGGCAGCTACTGGGATTAATTAAATGTGTGTCAAGCAGACCCCTGCTCTGCTCAGCTTCAAATGCTTCGAGTCACGCCCGAGATCCTGCAGCTGGGAGGTGTGTCTCAGGGGCTCCCGTGCCCTCGAGGTTGACACCGGATGCGTGCTAGTCCCCCTCGGATCAGCCCCTTCCAGTCAGCCTGCCTGCCGGAGTTCCGTGTTGATGCCTGCGCAGGTATGGACATGGTACTTACATCCTGCAGAAAGGAGGGGAAAGCAGAAGAGTAACACAGGGGTTGGACCAGGTAGGGCGAGTAAATCAACAACTCACATCAGGTTCACCTTCTAAAGCCTTTTCCCAAGAACACCCACCATTTCACACTGGCGAGGGAAAAACAGATTCTCAAATTTTCTAAACTTTTTTCCCTGGGCTCAAACATCTCAATCTCAAACAACGCATAAAAATAAAAACAACAATAAAAAAATCTTTACAATAAATATTTTAAAATACGTTTCTAAGGCAGCAACTTGATGAGAATCCATAGCTGTATCAGGGAGCTTTCAGGCTTTTTTCTTTCTTGACTTTGCCCCCGAGATCCGTTGCTAACTGACATTAAAAGTCGCAGAAAATCAGTGGTCAAAAATCGTAATGTCAGCTAACATTGCAATGGAAAAAGTGACGGACTAGCTAGCTAATAGAAATAGTAAGTTAGCTAGCTAACGTTAAGATTGTACATTTATCTACAAAAATAATTGCAAAAACAAAACCTAAACCTCAACTGATTTCCCGATGAAAGTCTCCACTGATTGCAACCTGTACCGAGGGTGTCCATAGGAACACAGTGGGGGCAAGATTTTTTTTAAACACTGCTCCAGACTGAAGCTGAATTTAAGCCCTGGTTATATTAATTTGTAAGCGATTGGGTGTCAGGAATAGGTACTGCTCCCTAAAACAGCATCTTTTTTTTGCAAATTAAGATTATAGAAAAAGTTTCCTATACACCTGGTATTTTGGTAGGCAAGTAGAACTGGCCTTCTGATCAAATAGCATGTGATCTAAATTCTCAAATTAAGAATGAAGCATTTGTTTGACTGCACTGATTTTCAAATATTCACCCATAATGTATCTATGGGGGAAAATGATAAGATCCCATATTAAAGTGATATTAAAATGAGATCGAAATATTACTTATTGTAATATTACTGTTTGTGTATATTTTTCTCTCACTAGTCTCAAAACTGCCTCAAAACTGATCTGACTGTCCTTAAGATTTTTTTTGTAATACTCTGGGATAAAAATCCTGCAAAAAGCTCCATGCTTCAATTCCGAGGAATGTCGATGTAAAAAACTGAACTGGTAAATAAAATTATTTATTCTCAATTATGGGTAAATTAACTTTCACATTCAAGATGTGCGCTGAACCATTCATACCATTTCCCTAATTATAACACTAAATGTAAATCATAATGTCTACGGTATTATATGCAGTATTATGTAACTGCATTTTTTGAAAATCAGCACAGCTGCTCATGAGAACATTTTTTAATACTAATACTTCTCATGGAGATGAGAAAAAAAAATTCAAAAAAATACTTTTAAAAAGCCGGGCATCCATTTATGATTTGCACCTTGAACAAGAGGGGTGTGGACCGAGTGCTGACTGGTAACCACAACAGATTTCTACTCTCAACAGAAACACAGAAAGGTTTAAATAATACCTGCGTCTCCCTGCAAACTGCTTGAATATATGAAACGCAATAGCTACATAGCACAATAGCTACCTCTAATATACCTTAGAGGCCATTTAAACAAATTTGCAGTCGAAAATAATGTCCTTGCTTTAATCTGCAGTTTAACACACAACCTCACACATTGGAGAGTTTCCTCAACGTCTTCATGTTTGCATGCATGGCATAATCAATATTAAATCAGGTGCATCAGTATCTCTGAAGGCTTTCTCATGCCTGTTACCTTCTCTCCATCAGTTTTATTCTCCTCTATATTTCTGTGCACTAGAGTGCATGGAATCAAAGCTGTCATCCAAGTACCAATCACACACAGATTCCAAAGTGATGACATACAAATCAAAGACAGAAAGAATCCCTTCTTCATCTCAAGAGTGTAGATAATTGTGTCTGGCATCACATGGAAGCCTCCAGCAACAACCCTTATAAAATGTCAACGTTCAACAGTCGTTACCTTTTAGGTGACGTGTTTTTTCCTTCCTTTTCTTTCCTGATTGAGGAGGACAACTTTTAAATAGCTTTCTTTTGAGTTTTTTGTTAGACGACCTGCACCCACTAGGGTTTAAATTGTCTGTTACAATGGAGTCCTCATAGCCCTTGACCCTTGTGCTTATATGTATTTGTTCCATTGGTGTTACCTTTTAATAGACATGAAGTTTATAGCAAAAAGTATTTAAAACATGGTAGAAAAATGCACACATCTGACATTCTTTCTAATACTGTCATTTGTTTGATATTCTTTCAGTTTTTGAAAATTTCACTCATATCAGTATGTTGATATTGTAATATTCATTTGATTTTAGTTAGAGTGTTTTAATTTGATATGCGATCATTCATGAAAAACGCTTTTCTGTTAAATATACGTCTATGTCTATGTCAGCCGAGATCATCCATTCTCAGTTTAGTCAGGGGTTATAACACTGAGTATCGAATTGGGGTTCTCGTTCTCCAGGGTGAGAAGAGCAGGGAATTTGTTCCATCTCCCAGACTATGAAAAACATTCTTCTAGCAACAAAATGAAGGGAGCTCCAAACCGTTTGTTACAGAATGATGGAATTTCAATTGGAACATTTTAATTACAAGCCAAAGCCGATACTGGGGAAGACAGTGGAGCAGACAAAATTGAGACCAGATACTACCCTATCCCTTTTTAGCTGTGTAAAAGGTCCTCCAAGCTTCTGCTGAAGACTCGCTATTCATCCTGCTACACACCCACTGGCCTTGAAGACTTTGGGACATCCTGAGAGGAGTCGCTTGACCTGAACTCAGCTGTGCTAATTTCCAATACCAAAAATTTTCTCACAGTCTGACCAAGCCCCACCCCCAGGAAGGATTATACTGTTATCGTGTCCTCCCCTTTGGAGTTCATGTTGCCCCCCAGATACAAACACCTCATTTTGAGTATGCCATAGTCTGTTTGAAGGATATATCTTTCACAGCAAAGATTGAGATTCAAATCTGCATAGGCTCCTGATTGTGGTGGCCCCATGACAATCCAAAAAAAGTGGTTGTTGGCATGAGGAAGCAGAATAGCTTAGACGGATTAATCAATGGAACCAGTGAAATGAATGGCCATGTATGGCTACCCCCACCCCTTATATACTACCTGCTTAGTTGCCCCTTACATTACGGATGGACCATTTGCTCCTGTGAATGGCCTTTACGTAAGGACAAAATCCCCCCTCCCCGATAAACAGGGGCTTTAATTCCCTCCAGCCATTTTTCCATAGTGCAATGTACTGATTGGGACACTTCCATGTGAAAGCAGATAACTGGTTCAAAGTTGGACGAAACCCAGACTCAGACTGCTGTCTTTCCTGCGGGCATTGGGTTTTATTTCTTTCATTTTCACAGTCAGAAAATAAACGTTAGCTCGACCCAAACTTTCAGTTATGACAGATTTGTCTCTTGTACATTCATCAGACCCGCGGGCAACAACCCCTTAGAGCTGGGTGACATGATAATGCTTATGTGACATTACTGGTCTATTTGTAGCAAGGTTTACTTTGTAATGCTTAATGCCAAGCCAAGTCCCACCACACGAGAAACACATTTTACACCTCTAAATTATGCATATGCTTACCTAGTGGAAAAATACTGAAAATTTACTACATTAAAATAATTGCTTCAATTTGTCTAATTCAAATCTTGATTTGACTTTTTTGTTTTGTTTACTGCTAACTATTACACAGAACAACTTTTGCTCTGTTACTCTTTAAATATTAAATATTAGAAGACCAAAAGTTTATATTTATAAAGATATTAGTTTTCTGCAAAATAAAAAAGTGACTTGAAATGAAACAGAATAGGATATTTCTGTTGAACAATTCTCAAAAGCTGTTTGCTCTCAAGACAAACTCTGAGTTGTTTGGAGTAGGTCCCCTGCTGTGGTCACCCCTGCCAGCTCCCTGGAGCAGCACCTTGGAGTGGGGGGGCACTCGGCAGGTCGCGATGCCTGCCTGCCTGCACGCCTGATCGCTAATGAAGACGGATGCCGGCAAGACGTCACCGACTCAGCGAACAGTCACCGTGAAGAGGTTATGCAACCCTGGCAGGCTGTTTCCAGGTTTTACGGAAGGCCAGAGCTGGTCAAAGAACGGTTAGAGACAAGGGGTTAAGGCAAAGTCACACCTTGAGCAAAAAAGTTTGTAATTAATTAATCAATCATTATCTTACTCCTGTCCTGGAACCACAGCTGCAAGCCCTTTTTGCTTTCTTCAAACTCTGCATCTTTTTTTGTCCTATGAAAAAATAACTTGGTGATAGCTTAGCATGGCTCCAAAACCAATAATCAAATCAAATATGTAAACTGAGCAAGAAAAAATAAATAAAGATACGGAGGATTGTGGAGGCTACTAGACAGGAAAACACATGAGTGAACAATGTGTGAGAGCATCTCCACAAACAATATTTTATGTCTGCGGGGAAGAGATTTTGCCTTGCTTGCAGAAAATACTGCCTATAGAGTGGACTCTCGATTTCTGTATACATTCAGGATTGCTCTGAATTGCAACAGATATACGCTAAATATATATATTTTTTCTTCTCTTTCATTTCTTTGAACATACAGAAACAGAAAATTACTTCCGTAGTAACGACTTAAACAAGTATGAAGATATGAGCCTCCCTGGTCCTACACATTGACTGAAATGGGAGAGAACATTTTT
>JAOYSI010005227.1:0-13690 GCA_025775065.1 Hiodon alosoides
CTCCGACCCTCCCCCCCCCTCCCCCGTCTCAGTCACTGTCTTATTTTAATAACCCCATTAGTGCCCCCCCCTCACCCTGGAAGCGGGCTTGTTAACCCCGCATCCCCGCGCCCATAACACTTGTAACCCTCCCCACTCCCTGCTGCACGTGTCTAGGAGACGGCTGTGTGCCACCTCTCTTCAGTCCCATCACTTACAGATCTGGTAGGAGTGTGGGGACCTACCTAGACTTTTTCAGTAAGTCTGGAGTAGTATTGAACTCTTCCCCTTTGGCCTTTTACTGATTTTCCCCATTGACATTTTGACAGCTCACTCACCGGTCCTCCTTTGTATTTTTAGTGCCAGGAGTTGATTAATGATTTTTCTTGCCCATATTTCGCAACCTTGGCAGTCCTCTCCGCGTCTTTAATCACAGACCCTGCACCTTTTTCCTTACTGTGGGAATATGAATTCTTTATGGGCCGCGCAACTGGGGAGCCCGGTCTGATTGGGCTGATGACTGGCGCTGTCGACCTGACAGAGACGATCGCTCCCTGCCAGCACCTCATTTGTTTATTCAGTCGTTATGTAAAAAGACTGTGGAATTCAGAGCAGATGTTTTCTAGGGCGAGCGCATCGCCAAGGTTCTCTGCGTGTGCAATCTTAGACCAGTCGTTTAAAGGAGTCTTTCATTCTCGAGGTTCTAGACCACTCGTTTAAAGGAGTCTTTCATTCTCGAGGTTCTAAACAACACATTTAAAGGAGTCTTTCATTCTCGGGGTTCTAGACCATTTGACCAGAGATGCCGAATGTCAGGCTGTCTGGTCTTAAAGGGGCGGAACATAGATTACGCACTCACTGATTTTCCACATTTTTATAAAGAAAATATGAATTGAATTAGGAAATACACATGGACACTGAAGAAAGATTATAATTGAAATGTAATGTAAAAATGTTCCTGATGTGAAATATCTCTCCCTCTGTCCCTCTCTCCCCACAGCCATCAGGCCCAGACAACCTGCTGGGACCACCCGAAGATGACAGAACTGTACCAGGCGTTGTGTAAGACGATCATCACTTAATGGACCTCGGCATCTCGGGTCATGATTATTTTCCCTTTGCACCTATGTTCAATGTTCACCTTGTTCACCTGGAATATTTCAGACCCTCCCCCGTGCACAACCCCCCTTTACCCCCCATGCTGCATCATAACATCCACTAACCCATAGCAGCATTGAATTCACTTGACTAAATTGTGTTGGGATTCTTCGTCTATGCGATTTGATGTTAGGAGGAGACGGGTAAACTCAGCCTCCCCAGGGTGCCTGCCTAATGCTGAATAATGCATCAGCAAAGGGGGAAAGCAAGGTTTGCTTGCTACATGGGTGTGGCCTCTTCTTTGAGACTAAAAAGTGTTTGCTTGTTTGTGTGTTTTTTCTCACCACCTCCCCCTCTCTCATCCCCCTCACGCCCCGGCCCTCAGCGGATCTGAACAACATCAAGTTCTCGGCGTATCGGACGGCCATGAAGCTCCGCCGGGTGCAGAAGGCCCTGCGATGTACGTGTCGGACGCCTGGCCCTTCTGGTTGACCCCTGCCCCCGTCCACCCCATCCACCAGCACACACACTCACTCGTGCTGCATGACTATGAGGATTAGTTAATGACAGCATACAGCCACTCTGAACCTCAGCTTACTCCTAAGCCAGGGGATGCCAAACGACTTCCCCACAGGCTGTAGTTGAGGTGTGTAGTCCCAAAACGAATGCCAGTTTAGAGGTTAGGGGTTAGAGCCAGTTTACCACGTAACCATGGAGGACCTGAGTTTATACGGCTTCATATGAGTGCTTACGAGACTTAGTCATGAGGGCCAGGCCAATCCACACGCCTGAAAATGGGTCAAGGCACACGGCGCTGCGGTCGAACCTCTTCCAACTCCGAGGTTACCTGTTGTCTCCTGCCCCTCCTCTGACTCATTCCAACCCTCTCTGCTCCATTCTGCCACAATGCCTGGACACACTTCATCACATGCCCCCCCCGCGACGGCCTGCTGAGTCCGACCGGAGAAAGACAGAGCGTGGGAGGGAGATGAGTGCACAGCAGGTCGTTGATGGTATTCCCCCCGCTGCCGGACACTTGGTCCACCTCATTAAGAGGATTTATGGGGTCACTGCCGTTTCTCTCGCTTTTCGGCTGGTGGAGAAAAGAGAGCTGCAGCTTTCCCGCCTATGACCAGAGTTTCCGTCAAAAGCTGCGTATGAGCACATTCAGAAGAAATTTGTTGCGGCGACGAACCGAGGCGCGTTAACACAATTTACAATTTGGGGATAAACACTAGAAATAATTCATAAAACGTAAAATACCCAAGAGAGAATCAAACGAACTTTCGTGAAGCGGAAAGGCTTTGTTTTTCTGTTGGCGTTGGGTTGCAGTGGACATGCTGAGCCTGGAAAGCCTGGTGGACGTGTGCCAGGAGCGGGATCTCCAGCAGGGGGAGCACTCCATGGACGTGGTGGATCTGGTCCTGGTGCTAAGCAGCCTGTACGAGCGGCTGGAGGTGGAGTGCGGCGTGCCCATCAACGTACCACTCTGCGTGGACATGTGCCTCAACTGGCTGCTCAACGTGTACGACAGGTGGGGTGCCCTGTTTCCCCCAACTTCCACTCAGCCTCGGGTAGGCGGTCAGTCCGGACATAGCCGGCTCTTCTGCGTTTCAGGCCTTCGGCCTACCTCGGCCAACAAAGTAATAGATTTATAATCTGGGCGCTCAGTTCACTGGCAACGATAAATAAATCAAAGCAATTGCCATATCAGTCCCTCGTTACTTTTAGTCATAAATCTGAGCTACCCGCTGCTAATGACTGCCTGGTATTCGCACATTCCTCGTCATTCGTTGTACGAATAAAATGTGAATTAGCAATTGGCTAACGAGCCACATCTTTAAAGCACGTGTTCATGCAATTTTAAACAGATCTTTTGCGGCGCAGCTGGGCGGCTTTTTTCAGAAAACTCTGACTCACCTTTCCTGAACTGCTCGAACGGCAGGCAGGCGTCACTCCGAGTTAGGCATGCAGAATGGTTGTTGACACGATGCACGGCCCGGCAGTGTCAGTTCATGTGAAGTCCAGGAGATCCGCCCACTTGAGATTCTCCTCATCCAGAGCACTGGAAGGGGGTAGTAAGTCGTATATCCCACAATCCTCTCTGCTTGGGCTCCCTGGAACCGGGGTGAGCTCGAACAATGGAGCCCAGGGCTCATTTGTCAGCTGCAGGGTGGCACGGTTACTGGGGGCGTTACCGCAAAGCCCGCCATCTGGGGCGGCGGGCAGTCTCAGCGATTTACGTCTCCCCAGTTACAGTTTACAGGCCTCTGGGATGCAGCATGCGGCGGGGGGGCTCTTTGGGAACTGCTTCTGCTCTCTAGACTTCTACACAAGCCTGTTAGACCCGGGGCCTATCCTGCGGTATTAATGTGTGTGTGTACGCCGACGCTGTTTTAAACTTTTTAAAATTGCGCTTGCGTGTTTGTCAAAGGACGGGCACCTTGATCCGATTCTCCTGTGTTTCCCCTCTAGTGGTCGCAATGGGAAAGTGCGGGTCCTCTCGCTCAAGACTGGACTGGTTTGCCTGTGCAAGGTGGACATTGAGGAAAAGTATAAATGTGAGTCTGCGTGCGCCGTACTGCCGCTTTAAACAGTGCGGCGTAGGGATCCAAACCCGGAGAGCCACTCGCGACGAGAAGTTTCCTGTAAAACAAATCTTTATTTAACAGCCAGCACAATATGGAGAAGCAATTACGAAAGGCAGTTTGACTACAGATAAACAGGAAACGCTTTTCCTCATCTCATACCCCATTATTAACCTCCCCTCATGGCTTCCTTGGCGGAGCCAACTATTGATTTTGTTTAATCAGTGGGTGCAAATCCCTTTTGTCTTTAAGCCTTTTGTTTTGGTCTGAAGACAAATCATCAACCCCCCTTTGTCCTTAATCAGTCCACATCTCCAGCGAGGCTCACATGACTCGGTTCGAATCAACACCCAAGCACATCAAGGCGTAGGTTACTGTAGGTTCTCTTGCTATTTAATTTCACGGTGTTACATTACAGCTTCTGGGTTCATTTGGTGAACTACGATGTTGTCGAGCCCAGTTTGAGAGTCGCTATGTGAGTCTTTGCATTTAAGTCCCAGGCTGGGAGGCTCGCTAATAAACATCGACAGGTGCGGTCTCCACCGCCCCTCTGCAACTCTTTGTGAATGGTCTCTGTGCATTTCCTTCCTATGGCCTGGAGGAAGGGAGGAACGTATCCATTCCTGTCTCAATCACACCGTTAGATCTGCGCTTGTCTCGGTGGTACGATTGCACTGCGCTCGCCTGCCTGGGACATCGGCGGACGCTGATGAGGCGAAGTGTGCGGTGTCACAGATTAAAGCAGATTCAAAGCGTCAGCGCTCGTTCCACCGCCACCGACGGACCGAAAACAGGCCCGCCCAACGTTCTCTAATGTGATTTAACTGGACTGTGTGCCCTCTTTTGGGAGAGCAGCAATAGAACGGGAACGTGGGAGAAGCCCCTGTCTGTTTCAGACACATTTCAGTAGTGTGGAGGGCAGTGGGCCTGGGGACATTGTGAAAACAGGAGTCTCTCCCGGTCAGTCCTCTCTCTGTGTAATGCTGGCACAAAGCTGTCAGATATTCAAGAATCACTGTGATTAATGAAAAGATGTTCCCACAAGTCTCGGGTGAACTATATAACTATATAACGTGATCATAATCATTTTCACTCCGGCCGAATATGGCCTAATCCACCATTTTTGAGCACTAGCCCCTGGTTGCAGCCCTCCTTGTCCTTCAGCGGAACCCTGATGTTTGTTGTTTCAGATCTGTTCCGTCAGGTTTCGGGGCCTGGCGGACTGTCGGACCAGCGTCGCCTCGGCCTCCTGCTGCACGAGGCGGTTCAGATCCCCCGGCAGCTGGGTGAGGTGGCGGCCTTCGGCGGGAGCAACGTGGAGCCCAGCGTTCGCAGCTGCTTCCGAATGGTGAGGCCAAACCGGCACGAGCCTGGTGCCCCCTGAACCCCGAGGCCCAACCCGGCACGAGCCTGGCGCCCCCTGAACCCCGAGGCCCAACCCGGCACGAGCCTGGTGTCCCCTGAACCCCGAGGCCCGAGCCGGCACGAGCTTGGCGCCCCCTGAACCCCGAGGCCCGAGCTGGCACGAGCCTGGTGCCCCCCTGCTCCTGCCCCCCTACAGCCTGCACCAAAACCAAGGCGGTGGTTTTAACCTCTCTACCAACTCTGCCATCAGTCAGCCTGGTCATTGTCTGGAATCTTAGTGGCACAGACACTGCCTGCACCTTTTTCAGGATAAGCTTTTTTTTTGTAAATAAGAATGAATGATATAGGATGACAAGCACAAACAACCATGCCACATTCAAGAGCGTGTCATTGAGGCTGTGTTGCTAGCAGTGTGCATACCCTTGCTATATGCCTTGGTGGGAACGACGTGTTAATTATGCTGGTTTCCCTGTGTGGGTGAAGAGACCCGAGGGAAATCAAACTTGAATGCAATTTTTTATGCACATGTAATGAAAATTGAGTCCATTAATTATCGCGTGTGACTCCTGGGCCATTTGTTTAGCATGTCTGTTTTCTCCCGTCCTCCTCCGATGAAACAAAGCCAAGGTTTTTTGTCCCGCCGCGACACGGGATCCGCCTCCTTCTCACCTCTGCCCCTCTCTGTGTGTCCCGTCCTCGGCTGCAGGCCCCGGGGAAGCCTGCCGTCCAGGCGGACCACTTCCTGGAGTGGATGAGCCTGGAGCCCCAGTCCATGGTGTGGTTGCCCGTCCTGCACCGGGTGGCCGTGGCCGAGGCAGCCAAGCACCAGGCCAAGTGCTCCGTCTGCAAGCAGTGCCCCATCCGGGGGTTCAGGTGGGCCTCTAAACATGGTAACCAAAGGGAGACGGCCCGGTGATCCAGTCTTCGAATGCAAGTCTTCTGAATGGGTTTGTCTGAATCTGGCCACCCCGCCTCCCAGGTATCGCAGCCTTAAGCAGTTCAACGTGGACATCTGCCAGACCTGCTTCCTGACGGGCCGTACCACCAAGGGCAAGAAGCTGCACTACCCCATCATGGAGTATTACACCCCGGTAAGGTCCTCTGGTTATCATTTCACTGACAAGGAGGGGTGTGAACCTATCAGTGTGGCGGGTTCAAAAATGCCCTCTGTCATGTTCCAGTTTCTGGAATGTTCTGAACTGGCCTGAAACCTGCTCTCGGGTCTAGAGCACTTTTTACTGAACAAATTTTTTAAAACGCAACCAAATCTGGTACTTCACATAGCGGTAAAGTGGTACAACTTTGCAAAATCTTATGGATGAAGTTTAGTCTGGTTTAGCATTGAGTTGATTGATCATTGCTTTTCCCTGGGAATATTTGGTCATTCCTCCAGCTGGCTTTCTCATTTGAAATTTGCAAATGGGGTAGTGCATTAGGCTATGCCATGTCCACGTTTTGCTGACGCTGAGGTGCTGGCGGAGCCAATCACGGCCACACCCCTCTGCCTAACTCCTGTCAGAGCGACCCCCGTGGGGCGGGGCACTCTCACGCTTTGACATCTCCCCTCCGCTGCCGGGCAGACCACCTCCGGGGAGAAGATGAGAGACTTCGCCAAGACCCTGAAGAACAAGTTCCGCTCCAAGCAGTACTTCAGCAGACACCCGCAGAGGGGCTACCTGCCGGTGCAGTCCGTGCTGGGGGCCGAGAGTGCGGAAACGTGAGTCAGCCCCTGCCACCCCCAAACCCGGGGGAGGAGAGATGGAAGGCGCCGTCTCAGTTGAATGGCTCTGTAGGATTTGGGCTGGGGAGATTGTGGGATGGGGGCGTTGGGTTTCTCCTGACAAGGAGTCAGGGGTGCGAGGTGTTCGTCCACTGACTACTCTCCCTCCCTGTCGCCGTCTCCACCAGGCTCAGCTCCTCCCCCAAGCTCCTGCATGCCGACACCCACTCCAGGATCGAGCACTTCGCCAGCAGGTAGAAACCGGGCTGGGCCGTCTGTCCCCCAGTGTTTAGCGGAGCAGAGTGCTCTTCCCTGACGCTCCACTTGCTGGGCTGCTGCAGCTCTTCAGGCAGCCCTGAGCGGGCCCAGCCGGACCCAACCGGGCCTCGACCCAGGCAGTGGACGAGAACTCGCCATTTGTCTGTGCCTGCGCTTTAACAACGTTTATGTCCATGGCGCCAACTTGAATTAAGAAATGCCAGGAGAGCAAAATAATGAGCATTTCTCTGACTTTCTCTCTCATTGTCTGCACCGTCATCAGTCCTTCTGCTGTAATTGCTTTGGCTCAGACGTAATCTTGTGTCCGCCGCTAATTAGAAGATCGTGTTGGCCCAAGTCCATGGTTCAAGCTAAATGACTTTAAAGTACTTGGCTGGGCACACCCTCGACCAGACCAGCAGCCGTTTAAAACACAAAATAGGTAAAATAAAACCACAGAGGACCCAGCAAAACTGGCCCGAAACCTGACTTTGTCGTTCTCTTCTTCCTTTGGAGGAGACATCAAATTTAGTTTTTAAAATATTTTTTTTTTTTGTTATTTAGTTGACATTTATTTTTCTTTAAAATCTGTTCAGCATGTCTGAAGGTATATCATATATGGGCTCTCTTTTAGGGGATGCTTTAGTTAGATTTTGAGTTTTAGTACATTTTGAAAGGCAACCTTTTTATAAACATTTCCATTTTAAAAATGTACTTAGCACTCAAATAATTGCTATCAAACATTTTTTTTTTTTAAAGTTCTTAAATTTTCTGATTCACTGGAGTGGGGAGTAGATGTTATTTATAATAATATTAGATCCCTAAAATTCTAACATTGTCTAATGTTTAAAGTTTTGGCTTTCCTCTGGAGCAGGGAGGAACCCCACCCAGAGATTTTTACCATATCTCTTAAAACAGACTGTACTAGGAGTTCAGACTAAGTCCAATTAGGGCAATGCTTTGTCTATTCAAGCATTTTCAGTGCTCGTTTAGAGTAAGAACAATGCGCACGCAGGGCATTGCCATCCAGCTAAGGGAAGGCAGGGCATATGCTGTAGGGCAGTTTTATCACAGCCAGCTGAGTTGCAGTGTTTGTGTGTGCGCAGGAGATCAGGGCTAAACGATATATTGAAAAGTTATCAGCATTGTGATATTGGCTCGAGCAATATTCAAAGGTCTGCGATATGTATTTAATAATTTATTTTGACACTCCATATCCACATGTGGAGCATGTGTTTGGCAGCTAATTGTAGGGTTTTACGCCAAAGTTAATTGAGCTATGGGCAAAACTGAGGTAAATGTTTGTTAGCATTAGCATTTTGACAAAATGGGTGTCGGAGAAGAAAATGTTCTGGTTTCGGAGGATGAAAAGACTTCAGATTTGGTTTGAGACCAGCAACAATAATGCCATGCTGTAAGTTACCCCCCTAACAGTTGGATTAATTATTAGGCATAAACCATAATTAGTTAGCAAAGCAGATGCTCTCAAGTAGATTTTTTTGACTCTTAAACCAGTTGCTATTGTAAACCAGTTAAAAAAAAGTTTTTTTTTTTTACTTGGAACTTAAAATGATCTTCCACCCAGTTTCAGCCAGTGCCCAGGCAAAAACAAATTTCTGTGCACAGCTGGTGACAAAGATCTATTCTATTGTATAGTTCTTACTGTAGAGCAACACGGAGAGTCCTCAGGAACCTCAATGTCAGCGGGTTTTTGAGCTGTCTCTCAGTTATCCTCCAATTTACACCTGGGAACCCCAGGTGAGATCACTTCCAGTCTAGGCAATGACTTCAATTAAAGTTATAAGAGGTGAGGTGAAATGAGGTGAGGGGTACCATTGGTACAGCAAATGCATTTAATTTCATCTCTCGCCTATCGCCTTTTTCAGACTGGCAGAGATGGAGAACCAGAATTGCACCTTTTTCACCGACAGCCTCTCCCCTGACGAAAGCCTGTGAGTGTGCCCCGCCCTCATTTCAATACCGTGGCTGTGCGTACATCGCGGCCACGTCCTGTTGGCGGGTTAGGTGTCACTCACGGTGTCGTCCCTCTCCTGTTGGGGCCCTCAGGGACGAGGACCAGTACCTCCTGCGCCATCCGAGCGCTGCCCTGGAGCAGGAGTCTCTCATTGGCCAGCACTTCCTGGGCAACATCAACTGCGAGGACAAGGACGAGCTGCAGAGGACGCTGGCTCGGCTGGAGAGCGAGAACAGGTACGGCGGCCTCTCCACGTGCGGCCTTGGCGCGAGTGGGTCGCGGCGCTCTGCGGCCGCCGGTCATCGAGGAAGTACGGGTGGTCACATGATGGTCGCCATCCACAGAGCTCTTTCAGCCTGGCCAACCTCATTCAGCTTTTGTTCACTTCATTACGTGTTGTAGGACCAACGACGTTCCTCAGGTTAAGCCTGAGAGAAAGCATTGGTTAAACATGGTTAAATCGTACTGTAAACACATTTATGTTTGGATGTTCCAGATTTAGCTATATGATGGCGCTTCAGTGCTCAATGTAAAACCGGGTTAGGGTTAGGGTTAACTTAGGGCTAGTTTAGCGACTCAGTAGATGGTCCACGTATTGGCCCACTCCAGGGCGTGATGATTGGCTATATTGGGAGTGTAACCACCAGTTCTTACCGACACCGACCAAGGCTTCTACTGCCACAAATAACCTTTATGGACAAGAGCTTCCTGCAGCCTTGATTCCCCTGTTGATTCATTACTGCCCGAGCCTGCAGAAAGGTGCTCAGCACCATACTCTCTGACAGGGCATTTGGAAAAGCTCCGCAGCCGGGTTTGAAATATAACCAGTTGTGAATTGAAAACGACAGTGTGCTTCATCTTGTGTTTTTTTCGTGCCAGAGGAAACATTTAGACATTTCCTAAAAACTTTTTTTTTTTAAACTCGCACTCCGCTTTAACCCTTAGTGTTTGACGTAGTGTAAATGCTTCGTTTTGCTTTATTTTTGCCCTAGAGAAATGAATCAGCAGATAATTAGTAAGCTTATGTTGATAGTGGGCTCATTGTCAGTCTGTAGTATCTGTAGCGTGATAAGATAGCTCCCAAATATGTTTAAAATACTTGCCTTGGTATCTTGTAATAATAAAAAACCCATTTAGTGAATGTTTGATTTCTGTAATCCTGCTATGTGGTGCCGTTATACTGCCCTATATATATTAAAACCCTATCACTGATAGATAAAGGGACAGATTATGAGTGAGCAAAGTAGTGCATTATAAAACCGCTAAACCTGCCTCTAATACGAACTTAGAAAATGAACAGATACGTACAGTTAAAAACAGATTCTTCACCGTGTGAAAGGAAAAGCTGTTGTTCCTATAGGGTCCTGCAGGGGGAGTACCGGCGGCTGAAGTGGCAGCACGCCGAGGCCGCAGCCTCCCCCCAGCTGGCCGAGGGGGCGCCCGGGTCACCTGCGGATCACCAGGACGAAGAGCTGCTGGCCGAGGCCCGGGTACTGAGGCAGCACAAGGCCCGTCTGGAGACACGCATGCAGATCCTGGAGGATCACAACAAGCAGCTAGAATCACAGCTCCACCGACTGAGAGAGCTGCTGCAGGTGAGAGGGAGGCGAGCAGGGCTGAAGGCAGAGGAGGAGTCTGGGGAGGCATGGGGGGTGGAGTCTGGATAGTGAGAGTGGAGTCTGAGGAATGCAGATGATTGAGATTGGAGCCTGGGGTTGGAGAGGAGAGAGGGCGGAGTCTATGGTGTGGAGTTAAGTGAGGGCGGAGTCTTGGGCATATACAGAAACGAAAGGCAATATAAAAGTGCAGTAGGGAGGGTGGGAAAGGACACTAGGAAGAGGTCAATCGAAAGCACTGAAGTAAAAATGTAGAGAGAATTTGAGAATGTATGATAAACTTGGAAAACCAACTTCAGTACAAACTGAAACATTTTACATACGTTTACAAAACGTTCACAGGCGTTTATAACGTTTCCTAATCCCCAAATATCACCAATTATGAGCATGATTTTGTGCCATTACCTTTTAGTCACAGGTTTTAAGCTGTTCTCCTCCATGTAAGCCGGTGGATAAGTTTTCTTTCATGGTTTAATTGTAAGTTTTCATCGCCACGGAGGCAAACTTTGTTTGTGGAACTAGAGTGTAAATTCTTAGCTGATTTAAAATGAAGTTTCACCATATTTAACATTCCATCTCTGTTGCCTTGGTGGAATTTCATTAATACAAACTTTTGAATGTGTTATTCTCTGTTTCCCCTCAGAACAGATTATTTAACAGTAATTAGTTTTTTCCCTTTGGTGCCAGCCTAAAGATGATTCGGAGGCCAACGGGTCAGTGCCTTCGACCGTGTCCTCGCCTGTGTCAGTGAGAGACCACCAGGGGGAGCCGCATAGCAGGGGTACCCCGGAAGCTGCAGCCGCAGGTATCCGTGGCGAACCTTTCTATTTCGTTAAAGAGTTCAACAAAAGGCTGTTCGTGTGTGGATTTTGTATTGTTTCCTAGAGTGATCTCAAGTATATAAATATATACAGTCTTTGCAAAGGCTGTAAAATACCTTTGTGAAGCCAGATTAGAGCACTAAGAAAGGTGAGCCTAATGTGTGTTTGTCCTGGATCCCAGCAGGGGGCGACATGGAGCAGGAGCAGCTGGACACGGTGCTGCAGCTCCAGCAGGTGATCGAGCAGCTGCGGAGTGTCTTCCCGCCCGACCCTGGTGAGCTCAGACCAGGAGTACAGAGTCCAATCTGGGAGGGTGGTGGGTGGAGATCCCTCTGCTCCAGGTTTACATCTGCAATGGGTCAAAACCAAAATAAGCCAAATTCGATGCCTTTTTCAGTCATTTGATAGAGCTTAACAGGCTATGCTGCTCTTGTTTCTGTCCAAATTTAATCAAATGTGTTGTTCTTTGCTTCTCAGGTACTGTTTCACCCAAATAGCCATGGCCGCAGCCTGGAGTTTGCTCACCAGGCTGGGTTTAAGATGGTGACTTTACCCAGAGTGCACCAGTCTAACCCTAAGCAGATGACGCATGAACATTTTAGAAACTTTTTGCACTAAGAACCTCCAGAAAATCTCTCACAGATGTACTCAGCGTTTACCAGCTCTATGACGTCATGTAGGGCAAAGCTCGTGAAGAGTGGCGGCACGAACACCTCTCCAGTGAGCCTTTAAACGCTTCACGAGGCGCCCTGGTTTGGTTTGCGTGGGAAGGGGTGCCGAGGTCAGCCCCCCGGAGTGCGCAGTCCTTCCTACGGTGCTGCTTTCCTCGCTTGTCGCGCTTCGAAGAACTGTTGAACCCGCAAAGCTTGGCTCCCTCGCGTGACGCCAGCCCACAACCTCATCGGCTGCACGGGTTCTACGCGCGGCGCTTCGACCGCGATGGGTGGCATCCCTGCTCCACGCTCACTGCTGGAGCCGGACTTTTTCCTGGCCATTTGGTGTACAAGGAATCCGCGGGTAATCCTCTACGGTGAGGGAGACGTATGCATCATTGCTCACAGTTGTATTCTGAGAGCACATGGGTGATCAATTCTCTTAGATTAGGGATAACCGAGCCTCCCTCCACCACCCCCCAGAAGGAAGGACAATAAATCTGGTAGCACAGTTTGAGCACATCTATATGCCTTAACCGAAACCAGTTCTCTCAGACTGACTAGAGTGTTTTGGCTTTCAATCAAGTGTTTGGTTCCGCCCCCGTCCCCGCCCCCTCTGTTTCACCAAAAAATCACTTTCTTCGATAAACACAGATTTATCTTTCAGGACAGGTTTTTTCACAAGCATTTTTGTGATTCAGTTTTGGGGCAATGAGATGCAACCGTCTGGAGAAACTGATGCCTTGTATAAGACGAATGGAGAGAGGAACGTCAAGTCTGCGGTTACATGTGGTCACAAGGCATGCGGCTACCATGGCCAGCGAAGGGAGAAGACTCCCCAAAGGGATCATCGAAGCCGTAAACGGGAAGCAGGAAACTGGAAGCAGGAAACGGGAAGCCGGAAACAGGAAGCAGGAAACGAGAAGCAGGAAACGGGAAACGGGAATCGGCACGCCTCTGCCTTTGTTTAAATGCCCGCTATTAACCACCCAATGGTGCTGTAAGCCTGAGTATTTTCGATATATTCGATTTTTACTGGGGGACACTTGCAGCCCAGTTTAGTGACTAAGGAATACATGCGGAAGTGTCAGTTGAAAGAAGCAAATGGTTGTAGTTTGACAACTTGTACATGATCGCGGAGCACAAAGTTTAGCTTTTATCTCGTCAGTCACTGGTTTGGTCTTTCCTTCAGGCACTGTATTCACATCTAACATCCTCCTTCATGAGGCGCATTGAATGCTCATTTGGATGTGGTTGCTTGGAAACCGTCTCTGCGGACTCCGTGGTTCAGGTCAAAAGCTTGCACACTCAATCAGAAACTTTCCAAATTACCATATTAAAAAAGCACAGCAGAGAGGGCGGATAAATATTCCTAATATTCTGAATGCATTAAATTTGCCCGGGAAACTTTGACGTTCTACTAAAACATAAACTAAAAACTGAACTAACAACACTCGCTAAACCGTCCGAGTTTCATCTATTTTATTACATTGAACGTCATATCCTGTGTGAAATTTCTGAATTCCTTTATTCGAGTATATGGAGTTCTGACGCATCAGTGAGCATCTTAGAAACAGGCCGATATACATATATGTCCATATATATGTTTGTGTGTGT
>JAOYSI010005228.1:0-11553 GCA_025775065.1 Hiodon alosoides
CAGTCATTCTCAGTGAGAACTGCATTCAGTGGCACCATTAGTTATCACTTTTGTTTTGGAGCCATGACCTGTTTTGCCATGGCAGAATATCTGAAGATGGTGCACAGCCTTGAACCAGTGCACATCATTTTGTCTGGAGCCTCTGCTCCCTACGTAAGTGTTTGCACAGGAAATTACGTTGACAGTAGCAGTTGCAACGTGACATTTTCTTAGGTTTTTTTTATTTATCCTTTAACCTTTTTTTAAATGGTTGTTATATAACTTTGGTTCTGACACAATTTGACCTACAACAGTAGATGACGATTCATATCGGTGTAGGATACAGGGTTTGGCGATGTTTTACAAATATACGGGTCCCTGCTCCTTCCCCAGTCAGAGACACGCCTGCGTGCTCCGAAGAGAAACCATCTGTCCGATGAGGAGTTCCTCCACTGGCTGGCTACTGCTGGAGGAACTCCCCCAGAAATACTGTCCAACCCGGAGGTCCTGAAGCTCTTCTTACCGGCCCTGAGAGCTGATCTTCACGTTGTGGAAACCTTCCAGTAAGTGGATATCAAAGTCATATAATGGTTGATGATTAAATATGAAGTTGTTTAACACATGCCCGTATCAAGGGTTTAAATTAGAATCTTTGAAAGTAAGTCATTTAAGCACCACAATGTATTAATGATCTCTATACACATGCAGCTGAAACACTATTATTGAATTGTGCTTTACTTTCAATGTCTGATGCATATGTATGTATATATGTTAAATAAATACAAAAAACTGCCCCATTTGTATCCAGGTGTCCTAAGCCTGACAGCCCCTTTCTCTCGTGCCCTGTGTCCTGTTTTGATGGACAGCAGGATATTCAACATGATTTGCAAGGTAAGAGACGTGTAAGGTTCTTCAGAAGCATCTAAAAGGAAATGGCCAATACAGATGTGTCCACCACGACAGTACTGCCTGCCTGCCGGCTCCCGAGAAGCTGAATGGAGACACTGGTTATTGTTGAACTGAGAGAGATTCCAACCCACCTGGAGGGTGCCCCTGTGCTCTCACTATTGAAAATTTAGCTAAATCTAGCTCATAGGACTCTGTGCTTAGGCGAACGCCTTTACCGACTGAGCCACCCAGGGATGCCTGGCGATTCCAAATTTAAAAAAAAATTAAGAGACTAGTATTCTAGGTTATAGTTGTCTGTTGAATCACTTCTCTAGCTTTCCTTCTCTCTGTAGATAAGAAAAAAAAGTAAATCCACACTGCTTTATTCCCTAAAAGTTCATATATGTCAATTTTTCCACAGCCTGGAAAGAGATGACAAGTGGGGAATTCACAGTGCGAATACTTCCAGGATCTCATTTCTATTTAAAAGATTTGGCCAATGAGAAAGTCATACTGGACTACATCTCAAAACATCTCGAGACTGCTGACATGGATTACTTGTAGTGATGCTGTTGAGAAGATGCTGCACGGGACTCACAAGAACCATGATTAAGAATCCCAGGTAGGGCACTGCCGTTGTACCTATGAGGGTATTGTATAAGTATTGTATTGCAATTACTCCAGTACAAACCCCACTGCATAAATGGAATACAACATTTCTGTCAGTTTGCATGAAAATAAAAGCATGGCTTTGTTAAGCCAACTCATGAAAACTACTGTAGTAAAACCCCACTGCTTTCAGTGGTGCATCATGGGCCAGGTGCCTGTCACCCTTCTTGGTCTTTGACTAATGCAGACTAATGGGTAGTCAGCGTGCCTTTTAAACATTCAAATGGATTCTCAGTTCTACTGATATTGACAGCATGATGTACATTTATAGATGATTATTGATATTAAATTATTTAAACATTTTCTGTACTCTTGTTCAGTATGGTGAAAAATACATTAAATTAGATTAACATTTCTTCTTGATTAAGTGACTTTGCATTGTGTGCAATTCTGCTTAATCTTTGAAAACCCATTCATAAGAGGAAAACATTATTGAAGCCTGTTTGTTTAAAGTAATTTAATCTAAAAACAAATGTAAAAAAGCAAACGTGTTCTCACATTCCCTCTTCCAATAGGAATACTTACTATGTACTGACATCAGACAAACTTTTAAAAAGGAATTCCACCTTTGTATTGAACCAGGCGGGGAATCCTTATGCAAACATTTCATTGTAGTTTTTGCTGACATCTAACTTCTTTCACCCATTAAAGTGTTTATATTGAGTAATCAAACTCTGAATAAAAATACTAATTTACAAATGATGTGTACATATTTTTTAATGCAACAAAAACCAGCCATTTTTTAAATACTTTTGCACAGAACTGACTCAGAAATGTAGTGAATTAACAGATAACAACAAATACCTCTAAGGATGGACTTCCTGAATGACAACAGTATAGAACCAGGGAGTACATATGGAGAAATCCCTAGATAGATACTGCAGGAATGCCAGAAAAGTAGGAGTAAAATTGGAGGCTCTTTTTAGGATTTTTAGGTTGTGCCAGTACACAAATATTTGAAATCGCATGCAAATTTGTCATTGACTCAATCGGTTTCTTTTTACGATACTCAAAATTGGAACTAAATATTATAAATCGGCTGTACCTGCAACCTGGCATATGCACAACATACTCAAATATAATAAAGAAAAAAGGTTATTTACCATAATGAATGAAACAGTTTTCAACTATATACTAAATTATGAAACAAAACGACAAAGCCCAATATGTCTAATCTCTGTGTGACTGAACCTGTTGTAATATATATTTAAATCAACCAACAGTACTTAGGTTTTCCCCCTCATACCCTCCAGATACCATACTGCTTTTTGTGCTGGTAAATGTGTCTCCTTTTAACCCCTATTTACTCACTGTGTTTTATTCCTTTGGAAACTAAATTACCCTCCACGGTTGCCTTAGAATATCAAGATGATTGTCAAATGTAGATTTTTCTTAAAGTGCTCAAATAGACATACAAATGCAATTTGTGTACAATTGTTTTACTCTTATAAAACATCTTTGAAAACTGTGCTTTTGTTAAACTACTTCACCATATACGTTTTGAGGTATTACTACAATAAATGTTTTTGGTCTTGGTCAAGGACAGTTATGTCCTGGCCTTTATTGGTTGAGTACAATCTTATTGGAAACATACAGATAGCCTTTTCCAGAGACATTTTTATAGTGAGTAAATAGAGTTTAAAATATAAAGTTTACAAGCACAAAAGCAGTTTGAAGGGTCTATAGAGTTGATGTAGAATGTACATGTGTTTAATTTACACATGTACATTCTACATCTGCTTCTTTAAAGCGTTTCAAGTTTCTCCTTGATATCTGAATTCAGTATCGTGGCTGTCGAATATATTTGTTATGGCCTCATCTGACTCGTATTTTCGGCCTTTCGCCGTGTAGCATAGCGATCGTTTTGCCCCCTTCTCTGTATAATATTTGGGTCATTTAAAAGATTATTTATAATTCAACAATACGAATCTCACCGACCTTTTTGGAGATAATATATTTTTTTCGCTTATTGATTAGTCGGTAAAACACAATTTTCGCTCATATCTATTTAAATTAAAACTGGGTAATTTTTAAAAACTCGCATCGATATTGCAATGGATTTGTTGGACCAGTGGGTGGATCAACGCTGTAGGCGGTAGCAGTTGCTGTGAAAAGCATATAGGCTGCAATAAACACAAAAGTAGAAAGAGTTTCAGAATTATTACTATTATTTACATTCACACGAAATACAATTACCACACCCGGTTCTAGTTTTATTTCTACGTTCTGAAATGGGTATATCGAAATTGGCCGATTTAATTCGCAGTGAAGCAGCCGGCGCAGTTTCTTATAAGGAAACGAGCGACTATACAGGTCAGTTCCGGTGTTTTTTCCAGTTGGAGGAGGGTGCACCTCTGCTACTTTAGCACCAACCAGCTTATATGAGTGTTTCTGTTGTTAGCTATATGCCTATATTATTAATTTTTAATATGTTTTCGTGGTATACGGGTAATGCTGTATGGTTAACCGAGCATAAAAAAAGCACACGCTCATTATGTGCACTTAAGTTTGATAAATAAAATAGTCTTGATTGCAGACAGGACCAGGATAAAGTTTTAGTTATTGTTTAGTTTATGTATTAATTAACCCCTAATACTTCCCTTTACAAGTAAATGTCTGGTAGGCCATTTCTCTACCGTGAATTCCTGATTGAGAGATGACGTCATCTTTGAGGCAGTGTAGGCGAATAAAAATCACCTCCGAAAATATAAATGTTTATTTATCTATCGTAGTGACCAGTGATTGTTTTGTAAAAACTAGAAAACGGTGTTCACAGACCACGTATCAACTAGTTGTACATTGCTTATCACAGTCTCATGTATTTCTTCACCGTCTTCAAAAACATGTTTTTCCTCTGTCAGTTTCCAATCATTCGTAAAATGAGTAAGTTTTAAAATGCACTTTATCGTCTTGGTCTCGTAATCATACGTCTGTCAATGAATGGTTGCAATGCATTTTTATTGGTGGATGTATTCACTTCACTAAACCACACTTTAACTGCTTCACGTTTCATGATGTTCTAAACAAAGAACTTTTTATTTATCCATCATAATGGAGTACAGTCCAAAGATACAAGGTGGACCACTTTTAACTGCACATTTATGATTGCATCGCCTGTGTGTGATTATAGTAATACTGAAATTCTTTAATATTGGGAATTCTTTAATAGAGGAAATGAGAAATTATGAGTTTGCATAATTGAAGATATTAAAGGCCCCTGTGTTTTGAAGTAATATTTTTGCGAAGACATCATAGGTATAGGATTATTGATAAGATCGTCAAAGGCTTTCTTATTACCATAACACATATTTATCATTACCACACACATTTGAGGCCTAATACGTTAATTGGCTTAATTACTGTAATGGGAGTGAGGTTTTTTGAATGCATATTAATAACCATTTGGGTCTGTAATATATTATGAACTATAGTAATTCACAAGGTATCTGAAAAAGAACAGAAAAATTGCATATACTGTGGGTGAGCCTCACCTAACAATTGTTACTTAACTGTTTTTAATTAATTATATTTCTCCAATGTCTGTTTTTATATTTGTCAGAAGCAATATGCTATCAGTCCCCAGTTGCAGATGGTAACTCAATAGCAAGAACTATATACATTATGTCCTGTTATGCCCAGTAAGTTCCAAAACAGCATTATAAATTGTCACCGGGAGCATTGCATTGAGCTAGTTATAATTGACTTGCGGACCGTTTAGAAATGACTGGGATTCATTAACGTGCCTACGAAAGCATGACTGCTAGTATCTTTGTTGGCTTTCAGTGAATTTGGTCACCAATTTTTTTTTTCCCCAAAAAATATTTTGCTTTGGTGGTTGATATTTCAGCTATGGCGGTCTGCTATGTTACTCATTCAGGATACTCACATACCAGAAAAAAAGGATAATTTGACACCCTTAAAAATGCATCAATATATTTTAAAGGAGCAACTTTATAGCTAAACATAATGCTCTGTAAAATAGTTAGCTTTCGAAGAAGATGAAGAATGGTTTCACTTATACAAACTGTGTCTGTCTCTAACAGGGAAGGTAATTGCGCTGGATGCCTCTATCGTACTGAACCAGTTCCGTACTGCTGGGCCTCAGCTGTACAACTCCAATAGAGTAAACCTGAAGTAAGATTTTAAGGTCAAATCATTATACGCTGCTTAAGTAATATCCAGGGCAAAATCAATTTTGGTCTTAAATGGTAATGATAGTAAATGGTTAACACATACTAGCGTGTAGCTCGGAAATAGATTTCTAACAGATGCCAATTTTCTTGCTTCTACTCATGGCTGAGCTACAGGTGTGAAATAACTATTCTTTTACATACAGTCATTTTAAAGACTGGGGCGATAATGGGTTTTTGGCGCTACTAACATTTCTACCCTGTTCTAGCCTTCTCACCGGCCTGTTCTTCCGCACCCTGCACTTCCTGGAGCACGAAATCAAGCCTGTCTTTGTCTTTGATGGGCTTCCACCAGAGCAGAAGAGGGGTGAGGTTCGTGTACCTGTAAATATTAGATGAAGCTAAACCTGAAGTAGTCAGTTTCATTATTATCTCTTTCCAATACAATGAGAACATTTCCCTTTTTTTCTTACTGTAAACTATAAACACTGGCATTCACTTGGGGTAGCACAATTCACTCTATTTCGAGAGAAGGTCCTGTGGTAGAGTTTCTTTCAGATTGTTTCAGGCCACTTTCTTTGTCCTGAATTAAGCTTCCCAAACTCAAGGCCTAATATAAATGATTATGTGGGGTGGAACTTACAGAGGGTTTGTTCTTACAGCTGGAGAAAAGAGCAAAGGCCACGGGTAGGTGTATCTCCTACAGTTCCGGCACAGGTGAGAAAGATTGTCATGCGTGTTTTAACACATTATTAGGGTGTCAATCATTCAGTAATTTCTGTTAATTATAACCACTTCTATGTACCTCTCTACATTCCATGACTTAGTAATTACAGCAGTGGTGTTTTATTCTGCCTTTTTGTCAAAATCAGTCCCTCTCTTGGCCCCCTGGCCATCTACTATTATTTCACCTAGGGGTTACTAAGTACTTTTTATTCTATTTGGTCTCAAAGAGAATTGATCTGTTGCCTTTCGCCACAGACTCCCCTCAGATCCGCGACTGCCAGCGCATCCTTCAGCTTTTGGGCGTGCCTTACATCCAGGTGAGTCTCCTGCTGTACTGACTGCCCATCCCACTTTGTGACAGTGTTACCCTGCCGTCGGAGGAGCTGTGCAGTTGAGACATCAGCCAGACTGAAATGGGAGTGCTGTGTCTAATGAGAGTCTCTCCTGCAAATTTAGCTGTTTGAATAAATATGGTTTAGACTGATTTGACTGTTACCATCCATCCCTATCCTATCCCAGGCACCTGGAGATGGGGAGGCACTCTGTGCCCGGCTGGCCAAAGGGGGGAAGGTGGATGCTGTGGCCTCGGAGGACATGGACACCCTGCCATTTGGGGGCGGGCTGCTGCTCCGCCAGCTTACTGCCAAGAAGAGCAGGTGAGGGGGGACAGAAGCACAAAGACAGATTGCTGGTTGGCTTTAACCTGGACCTCACAGTAGTGGGTGCAAAACCAACAGCAAGAATGCGGTCGCACATTCTGGGGCAAGACACTAAAACTTGCTAAACTAAAAATTGCTTACAAAAAATACAATATATAAAATTAATCTCTCTGTCTGTCACACATAGTGAGGTTAGGGAGTATTCTCTCTCTAAGCTGTTGGACGCACTGCAGCTGACTCACAAACAGGTAAGACTTCTCTCCTTTCAGACTCTCAGGAGTCATTTCTTGTATTTGCTATCTGAGCTGTTATTGGATCTACATGGAGACTCACTCACGCTGCAGATGGACCAAGCCCAGTGCACCAACCTATAGTGTAACAGAATGTACCACCTTAAACACACACCTCGATTCCGTGCCCCTTTACTGCAATAACATTTTAAAAATTGTATTATTTAAATCTGCAGTTTGTGGATCTATGTATCCTGCTTGGGTGTGACTACTGCGAGAAGATCCAGGGGCTCGGACCCAAGCGGGCCCTTAAGCTGATCCAGCAGCATAAGACCATTGAGGAGGTGGTGTTGCACATAAATCGAGAGGTAGGCTGCTGACCTGACACTCTACCTTTCCCTTGGCCCTGTAGATAGTTTCAGATTGCAATTCCATAGTCATTTAAATTTGGGGACTCACAATAGCGAGTGACATGTTTTATTAAGAATATATAGACCCAGGCTTTTAATGAAGGTTGATTTTTGTGACTGCTTTTACTACTGAAATAAGGTTGTGTGTAGCAAAGTGTTCTTATTGACAGTGCCATTTGTCCTGCTGAAGCTTGTTTTTTGGAACTTCTTTGTAGCCATTACTGCTTAGTTTGGTAGGCCTGATTCAGCCCCAAAAAGCCATGCAAAGTTTCACCTGCACTAATGTGCCTACTAAGGGGATGTTCAGTTTGTGCAAATGAATCCCCAGGTGTAGAAATCATCTCAAAGGCTATATGTCCTTCTCTGTTTAACAGCTTTAGAATCGAATCCCAGAACACTTCAGTACCAGCTTTAGAATTGAGAGGAACTTGAAAACTGTATTGTACAAATCCCTCTGTAATTTCTTGAATACCTTCTCTCAATATAGCACCTTTATCGAAATTTCTAATCCAAGCTCACCCTTCTGCCATCAGACCCACCCTGTCCCGCTCTGCTGGAAGTACCAGGAGGCACGTAGACTCTTTTTGGAGGCCCCTGAGGGCGATCTGCCAGAACTCACTTGGGGGGAGCCTAACGAGGAGGGCCTGGTCCACTTCCTGTGCCACAAGAAGCATGTTACGTATGTCTTGCCCCGCCCATGTCCTTTTCTCATAGTGGATAAAAATATACCTGGAGGTATTTTGATTCTCAAGTTGATCACAAACTGTACATCTGAGCTGTATTGTAACATCCTTTAGCCTCTTTATGTAATATGGAGATGTATGGACAAACCGTAGAACCCTGTGTCATCGAGCATTGGGTTTCCACTTGTTTATTTGGATTTCCTTATCTAAAACTGACCAGAAGGTCAGCGCTGAGCTCAAGAGCGACGGATGTGGAAGGTAATTCTCTGTGTGTGCTCTCAGGGAGTCCAGAGTTAGAGGACGGATGGCGAAGTTCCGTCTGACTTTGCAGGAGAGAATGAGAGAGCGAGAGGAAGAGAACAAGGCGGGAACGAACCGGCAGATGCGCATGGAGGAATTTTTCCGGGTGACGCGAAAGAGACAGGTGTGGGTCTATCCAGTTAAAACGTCTAAAGATGAGGTGCTGTCTACTACTTTACAGATGAGGGGCTATCCAGTTAAATTATCTTCAGGTGAAGTGCTATCCAATTTAAAAAAAATAAACTAAAATTAAACTGTTTGACCATGGTGTCTTTATGTTACAATTTTTTTTTCAATGACAGAAAAGGTGACTAACAACTTTATGTCTTGTAGACCAGCCATTCCCTGGTGTACACCATATACATTTGTTCATTTTAGAAATTTTCCTTTTTTTTTATAACAGTTATTCCCTCCGTAAATTGAAACGGCAATTATACTAATGTAACTCGATGTATCTCGTCACTTCTAATCTGGCCGACACATGGTGAGGGTGAGGTAGTATGAATAGTATCCCCACTCCCTGTTGCCAGTCGAGACACCCGTCTCTTTTTAAACTCTGTCTGCAGGCTACTCAGCTCACACGAGAGGTTCAGCACCAATTAGAGGAGAGGCACATCCCTCTCGGTGGTTCTGCAAGCCCACAGGAATCCAGGACGCCGGTCAGAGCTGATAATTAGTGTCAGGCTTATGGGATGGCAAACTCCTAGTCATGGAATATCCCTAAATTATTATATATTTAAAAACAATGTTCAAGTTGTAGATTTGTGCTTGTTTATGATACTCACATATAGATTTACAAGTTTTATTCAATGTGATTAGACTGCTATTTTAAAACTAACTATACCGCATGGTACCTGATCAGGGAGGCTATATGACGAGCTGTATTACTGGGGTCAGGCAGAGTGAGGCTGATTTTTCTCTCTCTCCGGGCCAGATCTCAAAGGCTCTGGGGCCCAGCAGCAGAAAAAGAGCTAAGCCACAATGACAGTCACCATGGGAACTGACAGGGTGAGTTTGTCTCTCTTGCTTCGCAAGAAAAATCCTTTGGTTAATAAACAGCTGGCTTTAACAATAAAGCACTGAATCTGAATTAAAAGGAAAGTGATCATTTATACTTATTTTATCACGCACTGGCATTATGCCCATACATGATAGTTTGTTTGTTTTGTAGATGAAGGATGGAGCCCAATATGCAATAAAGCTAATTCAATAATGTTCAGAGATATCTTGAAAGCTGAATGGATAACTAGATTAGGTGTAATCAGAAAAGGTTTCAGTAAACATCAAAATCCCACTGTATTTTCATTGGTTCCTCACAGAATTAGGGGGTAGGGGGGATCTGGTAGCCTGAGGAAATGAAATGGGTGGACCTCCTGAAACAAAGTGTCTTCTATTAACACATTCTGTTTTATTAATTTTCTACTTGGTAGGTTGCAGTAAGGTGGGAGACTCTAACCAATGAGGAAACCTTGTGTCATCACCTGCAGCTCAGAACTCCAGTCTGTGTCCAATCAAAAGTGACGGCACAGAACCTTTTGAGAGAGAGTGCAGGAATCCCTTGTTTCTTGGTCTACAGTTCTACTTCGGCCCTGTCGGGGGAGCTTCTGTTAAGACACATAGGTGGACTTTAAATTCAGAAATAATATCTTATATTAAAGTGGTAGTGTTTTGTTTCAGACCTAAAACTTTACTTTACAGTTCCAATACACTTGTAATATGCACAAGCCTGGAGTTACTTATTGTACTTGATGCTAAAGGTACATTTTTTCATTTATTAAAGAGATTAGTATGGCCCGAGGTTGCTTTGTTTTTGATATTCTATAGCAGAGCTATTCCAAAAAACTAAAGTTCTAAAGGTCCAATCAATTGTTATCAATACATACAAAACTTCAGCTTTCACTTGAAAATCTGCCATTAGTTCTTTATGTGATACTAAGTTCACCACAGTGCTAACATTTTACTGTGAAGCATATAATGTCTCGGTTTTTGTGAAGGTCTTTATCTGGAGACAATTTTGAGTTTTTTTCCCCTACCTGTACATGATAAAGGGATAGGCACCATTAGTGCCTAGTAATGTAGGCCTAGGTATAACTAAATTGTCTTTGCTCTGACAATCTGACTACACGCCTATTGAGGACTGAGGTTATATAGCTTTGCTTGCACCACTCTGTATTGTGTTTTGTGTGTTCACCAAATGTAATCGGTCACATAACTGTGCCTTACTGCAATATGACTTGCCACCCCAAGCTGTTTCAATCACCGGATGTGTTTTAGCTGTTGGATACTGCTGCATCAAAAATTTTATAAGACTCTATTAGGCTTCTGGTGACTACCTGGTTGCCTGTATTTCATAACCGCTAGATCATTATATAGCCATTGTTGCAGAGTTGACAGTGATGGCTAAAGGTTGTATGATCGTCAATATATTATTATTTATACAAATTTAATTGGATAGTGGGTTAGCTGGTTAGCTCAGCAATGGCTAAAAATGTTTTTACATATTGTGATCCTTTTAAACTGGTGGATGCATTACATGTTTTATACTGGTGTATTGTGATGAAGTGTGTGACATTGTGATCGAGGGCCAATATTTTGGGTCACGAAGTCTGCGCAGCCTCTACTAATGTAGTCCTGTTGGCCTGGCACAGTAGGACTACAATTCCCTAGAGGCGTGGGATGGATGGGCAGCCATTTTAGATGAATTAATTAGGTAATTGGTTGAACAGCTGCCTTCAATTAAACCAATTGGCACCCTTTAAAAAGGGGCAGGCGCAACCAGTTGGTTGAGGAGAGGCTGCGACTGAGAGGCTGCGACTGAGAGGCTGCGACTGAGAGGCTGCGACTGAGAGGCTGCGACTGAGAGGCTGCGACTGAGAGGC
>JAOYSI010005229.1:0-13687 GCA_025775065.1 Hiodon alosoides
CCCTCCTCCTACGTCTATCCCCCCCCCCACTTCTTCTTTCTCCCTCCATCAATTCCATTCCATCCGACCGACTCCACTCACCTTCTCTCTGTGGGGCTCCTAGGGCTCTCTCCGGGTTGAAGTAAAACATAATCCCCGCCAGCACCATCACCCAGCACTGTCGTCGCATCTTCGCTGGATCCACGGTACAATCATTCGAGCAACGATTTCAGTCTCACGTCCTCCCCTCCTTTCCACCTCTATTTCAGGCTAATGATAAACGTCTCCTTGTTGTTCTGTTTTCCTTTCCCCTCCTCCGTCCGATTTTTCTTAATCCGCAATTAAACACGGTGTGAGAGATAGTCTATTGTGTATCTTGAACTGTCAAGCTTTTGTAGCAGGCGACGCAAGATTGCAATATTTTCATCTCTCCTAAAATACAAATTAAGGGGAGAAAATAACCAAATTACCATTTGATAATAATAAAAAAAACCTCCTACAGTTATTTTCGTCGTTTATCTTCTGTTTTTGGTCCTTTCTTCTAGCGTCACTGTCAACAGTATTTTTCCCTTTACACGAATGCTACGTAAGACACGACTAAGCTTGCATTATTATGGTTCTTCTCTGCGCGTGTGTGTCTGTGTGGCTGTCTCATTTTCTTCCCTTGACTGAGATTGGATATGCGCGCGTGTGTGGGTGCCTGTGCGTGTCTGTGATATATATATATATAAAATGTGTGTGTATGTGTGTTTGTGTGTATGTGTATAAACACACATATACGAATTAGTGATTTGTGTACCAGTCACTTAGTGTCTCCAAAGAAGTGTAGGTTATTTGTACTTGATAAATTACTTATAATATATTTTATATATCCTTTATATTGCTACTTAATAATAGCCCATTTACTAGAGGCCATCAACACATATCCTTTGGTTATGAAACCATTATAATAAAACGCTGATATCTGATAAAAAAATGTAGGCTATATTAGGTCACCGTTCAAAAGGCCTGTAACTGCTAACGTTCAGGTTTTGACATATTATTGTAAAAATTAAAATAAAAAATAAAAAGAATGAAAAATTGCCAAAAGTATTACATTTCTGTTTCTCCTCAAATTAAAGTTGGCAAAAGCACTATTGCGACAATCAGATGCATTTTTATCCTTAACATTGCAAATAATATGGATGTAAGAAGCAAGATCATGGGGGTTAGATGAGGGATCAAGGAGTTATGAGGCTTTAAAAGTTTAAAAGTGGAGGCAGGTGGCTGAGAGTTAAGAAGCTGGACTGACGAGTTTAGAGGTGGGATCATGGAAGTTGGAATTAGGCGTGTGTTCAGCTATTGGCTTCTGGAGCGCCTGTACTATTGAGAGGGACATGCCTCCCCTCCAGTCCGTGCTGAACCTCTCCTGTGGAGTAGCCTGCAGAGTGTAAAAGAGATGGGTGGCTTGAAGTCATTTCTGGGATTGGAGCAGACTACCTTCTCACCCTGTGTGGTGGCAGGATTTTTTGGGTGAGCCGAGATGCATAAGCACAATTGACAATTCCAAATTGGGGAGAATATATAAAATAAAATTACAGATTTGCAAAACAGGCTTATTGGAATTATTAATATTATACAGCAAAATAATAATGGGTCAGAGTTGAATTGTTGATATTACAATTGGAATTACAAACAGTCATAATGGAATAGCTGATATTAAACTGAAAACTAGTCTGGATTAAATTGTTATTTAACTAGTAAAAAAGTGAAAAGAGAATACTGAAAAATCTGTAATTATTATGAATTAATTATAAATATGTAATCTTTAATTATAATTGTCGACTGCTAAAGTTGAATTCATAATTTGTGAATGGCATCTCTTATCACTATTTGATTTCAAATAATCTAAATAAAGACCAGTGGAAAATAAATAATTGACAACATTATATAACCTTGGAATTCAAATTACGATATCAAAAATGTAATGTAAATGTAATTAACACTAGTTTATTTTACTAGCAAGACTGATAGATTAAATGTTAAAACAACTACCCATATAAAATGTTGTATTTCCCAACAGAAACTGTTTATCAACTGTAAATGGAGTCCTACAGAGAGGGCCAAAAATATTTTAGGATTCCTTGTCAAAAAGTAAAGGTATTGTAGCAAATGCAAACTATAACCTGAGTCTCTACCATGTGTAATAGGCTCTATTTTGAGGATTATAGCTCTATGCCCTGATACAAGTACTTGGCACTGGCAAGTTTAGGCGAGGCCAAGCAGATGTTGTAATTTTCATGGTGCATTATGGTGGAGCCAGTACAAACGCAACTGTTAAAAGGATTGGTTTTAAACCAGTAGTTGACATATAGGTGTGGTAAGTGTGAATGTACACAATAACCAGTCACAGCTCTTCGTTCTCTTTTAACATAGAATATAATCGTTCGAATGAATTTTTAATGCTGTTCTGCTAATATAAACATTTTACTGTAACATTGTATTTTTATTTATTTAATCTAGGCTACTGTATTATAAAGGGGGGTTAATTCATGAACACTGCTTAATTTATAAACAAAGAAATGCATGAGAAAGTGTTTCAGTTGCACGGCATCAAATTTTTTGTGCGATGATGTTGTGTGACAGCTTTAATATGACACGCAATCGCAGCGTCAAAATAGCACTTTTTCGGCTGTGTTTGTGCGTAGAAGGGGGTCTCGATAGGCAGAAGCAGGTGCTAAACTCAGACAAACTGAGACCAAAAAAGCACTGTACTGATATTTTTTGAATAATGTCTCACCCAACAATATGCCCCCACATCTCGCTAGACAATTTCTCGCAGTGCTCCAAATGACCGTTCAGGGAGTTAGCGCTAAATTATATACCTGCGTCAAAACAAAAATAGCAAATCCATCTGCGCCCCGTGGGTGAAACAAAGCTCTGTAGCTCTGTAGCTCTTAGTTTATACCTTTATACATTTTCCACTGCTGACACGGGTATGCAAACCACATTAGCTAATTTAAACTTTGCTGATTTTAAATTTAAAATTAAAATCCTGGTATACGACAATGACTGTAAACAGGTAGGGACCGTCAGAACTATACAACGAGAGCAACCTCTGCCGGTAGAACCTGCACACTAGGCTACATTAGGACGATCACCAGTAGCGAGCAACACAGGCACACCGGGTTTTGAAGCTGCTGGGAGTGAGGAAGACCCGGAATACATCACCTCAACTCCAGAGCGACGGCCTTGTCGAACACTTTCACACGCGCAGTTAGCCGGTGGCTTTGCTGTTTGAACACGGGCTGCGAATGCCAGTCTACTTGAAACATGAAAAGTGTAGGTGCTGCCATCCTATCAACCCTATAGTCTCTCGAGCCGTGGGCAGTTTCGGGGGGTGGGGGGGGGGTGGTAAACAGAATATGGGGCACGGCATCATTGGAGGCTGTAGTTAGGACCGGAGAACTTACACGACTATATAACTGTGCAGTTCTGGCCACAGGGGGGCAGACTGACCGGTCCCCTAAGGGAAGACAGATGGGGGGAACGGTGGATTAGACTGCGGGCTAGTTGGAGGGGTTGACAGGGAGAGGTACAAATAAGCAATTCAATTTCATTATTGTTTAAGTTTTGCTTACTTGGAAAGCGCAACAATAATAACGTACACAAATAGGGAAGTTGCTCTGCAAAATGTGCATGTTGGCAGATCTGCAATATGGTGGGTAATTACATGTTCATTATTTGAAAGAATCCTTACACCAAAGTATATCCTGGTATTTCCAGCCAAAGAGTTTAGTTAAAAGAGTTAAGTTTCACTTAATCACATTCTATTGATTAATTTCTATATAAATCTATGAAATATCACTGGTACTGATGATTAGTGTGGTTAAAGGAGTTCTAGGTTTTGTTAATTAAAATAACTAGAGACTTTAACATGTATGTGACGGAAAAATAGAAACTTTTATTTACAATTATTTTAACACAAAGTTGCCATTAAACTTTTGGTTGTAAATTCTCTTCTTCCGATCAAAACAGATCATCAAGAAAAAGCTGCGTTAATGTTAATGCAATTTTTAACCCTTTAATAAAATGACACATACCCCTTCTGATGACAGTGTCAACATGCATGCAAAACCATTACAAAAGGCCAGCTATCTGGAAATATATCAGGACGAGTCTTGCGTTCTAATCCACTTATCTACAACATGATTCAGAGCATTAATGAAGAGGTTCAGCTAAAAATTAAGATGAGTTAACTTAAAAAATTAGTTGTAGACTACTTGGCAAGTAGCTATAGACACACAATATTAAATATATTAAAAATGCTGCTTATATACACACACAACACAGGGATATCATAAAACCCCGATAACTTATCAATGCTGGGATATATAAATATTATATAGAATCATCATGTTTTGTACTTTCTGTTGGTGAATAACATACCTATAGGGACATTGTATAGCATAGACATGCTACCTGTGACTATAGTGTTTATATAGATTTGCATACATACACGTCTAGTTTCAGACTTCCTCTTTTTCATCAACTTTAATGGAGTTAGCAGAATTTCAGTTCTCATCAGCTGTCATCTCTGAACATGCACCCTAACCCGATTAAGGGACAAGTAAATACACACATAAAGCATTTGACAAACACAATACAGTTTTAATTTTCATAACAGCCTAGTCATTTTGGATTCTACAAAATGTAAGTATGCAATTTGGATATGCAATACAGGCTGCAGTTTGGTGGAGCCATTGAGATTTTGCTGCTCAGATTAGGCTCAAAAACATTAATATAAACATAATGAAACCCAGACTAACTACAGACCTTCCAAATCATCTTTTGTTTCTCAGAAACATTTTCGCGTGGTTGCCCAAAAGTAGTCGTTGGCTCCCATTTACATGCCATAGTGATCCCTTTCCCTCCGCTGTCTTTTACGAGCGAGCTCAGGGAAATAGGCACTGTTGTAGGGTCTGTCCCTCTCCTCTGTTTCCACCTCTTTAGCTGTGCCACTCCGGTGTTCCAGCAAAGCCTGGGCTCTCTTCCGCTCTTCAGCTTCCCTTTGCAGTCGTTCGGCGCGCAATCTCTCTATTGAGCTGATAAAGGATGGAAAAGAACAGTGTTCTGTGATTTAATCGATTTCCGTTTTTCAACTGGATATTATCAACTGACACAGAATTGAACTAGCAAATGTGAAATTGTTTTAGCCATCTATATAATCTTTCTCAAAGTCTCAGAAATATTGAGTGAATCTAAAAATAAATAATCAAGTGAATCTTAACATGAATGTTTTTGGATTGCAAAATTCCTTCTCAGGGGAAAAAAATAAAATACGTATGGATGTTTATCTGAAGCATTTAGCTGTAATTTGAACACAGAAAGTCACTGCAGAAAAAAATTAAGAATTTTAAAAACATACATAAAAACAGCCTATTTTTTACGTTCTAGTTTGGTAGTCCGATGGTCAATGGTTCTCACCTCTCCCCACTTATCCTTTCCCCTCCGTTTCTCTTTTCCTTCTTTTTACTCTTCTCCTTCTTGTCTTTCACGGCCAACGCTTTCTTTATCTCTTTTAAAGGATCCAATCTATCCTTCAGTCTCTTTTCTTTTTTCTCTTTCTCTTCCAAGCTCCATTTTTCCAGCCCTTTTTTCTTTTTATCATTCCCGTCTTCCTTCTCACTCTTATTCTCTCCATGTTTCAGGTACCAGGGAGTAGCTTCGGTTCCAGGGGCGGGACCAAGTGACACAAGCAGACCAATGGCACGCTCCTGACGCTCCTGATGAAAGAATAATTGACAATACCATTACTACCCAGTTCCACCATTTAAGGGGTTTAAGAGGACATGCCTGACATTGTCTCCGCTCTAAGAGCTGCTCCAGGACTGCACATAGAGTCTTGGAATTAGATCAAATTCACACAGTTCACAAAAGTAAAACACAGACCAAAGTAGTATTATATTACCTTTGCAAAACATGAGATATTTGACACCCACACACAGCAGCATAACTGGTACACAGGCAGATCTTTTTTTTAACTTCTTCAATCTTTAATGGTGATGCACAAATAGAATACATGAAAAGTAAAGTTCAGTTCTGCAAAGGCTGAAAAGTGCAAAGATTTCAAAAAACGAAATAAACTATGCTTTGGTGAAAGTCTACTATGTTACCTTCTCGTCTTTTTTCTCTTTCAGATACTCTTCGTTTCCCTTTTTCTGTGTTCCATCCTCCACAGGGAACAGATTCAGATGCTTCTCTTCCCTTTCGACCTCTTTTCCTTTTGGGTCTCCCTCCAATCTTTCTTCTATGCGAGGAGTCGATCGTGACTTCTGTCTCATGTACTCTATCCGTGCCTTGAGAGTAAAACCAGAAATATGCCATTAATTTTAAAAAATACAGAATGCATTAGCAATGAAGAACTCTTTTTAAATAAGAAAAAAAGTTTGAATTCACGAATCACTTCAAAAAATTTTTTTAGCAAACCATTCAACCAAATACTATTTTGTTATTTGAGAAGACAAAATTGTTTATTCATTTAAAAAAAACTAACAATGTTACAGTAAGGGTTTGTCTCAAACAATGTCAATATAGGCCTATACACAACAGCAAAGTACAGCTCAGCCAAGTATTTTAACCTGTTGTTGTCATGGTTACCTCTTGCTCAGCTCGATCCACCCGCCTCTGAACCTCGCGTTCCTCTTCCGCTGCTTGCGCTTCATCACGGCGTACGCGAGCTATATTGTCCTTGTTCCGTACATGCCAGCTTTTCTTTGGTAAAATATTCATTTTTGTAAATCACAATACTAAACAACAAGTCAAATTATTGTTTTAGTATTGTAAAGAACCGGAGAATTTGCACTAGAATTAGAACACTAACATGGGGAAATGAAATAATTGTCCAATATAAACGTCGTCTCAGATTAAAGACTAACGGAAGCTGTAATTTTTTTTGTAGCTTCCTGTGTTGTGCAAAAGCGCCCCTCACCCTGCTGAATCCGGTTGGGTGAAATGGCTGTCAGGTATTCATAATTAAAATAACTGGGGAAAATGTCTTATTTTGGCGGATCTGTCAAGCAGAAAGGGGTTCCGTTGAGTTATTTGAAAAAACAATGTTGGTCTTAGAAAAGTTCTATCGTTCGCATATATATATATATAAAACTCTTAAAATATTCGAAAGGATATTTTTTCCCCCTCCCAACTACTACGAAAACGATTACATAACGCCCGTGTAGCCTGTAGAGCTAAAATAAAGATCGCGTTGTGTTGGTTTTCGTCTGGAGGAACCGACAATTAAAACAGGTCCTTATGTGTTCGGAATGTGAACTGATGCACTGGTCTATGTGACGTTGTTACGTCCCCATACTTGTCTCTTCTTGACTGTGGTGTAGTTTGGTCTCTCTTCGAAACCCTGGTCGTTTCCTAGTTAGCCATCATTAGCCCCTCTGTTCCTGCGGTCCAATCGGTGGCCGCCACACTCCCTTATAATGCGCTTTGTCTGGTCATGTGTTTTGGTGTGTTTGGCGTGAGTCGGCGGTAGTTGTAGTTTGTCGTAAATTGTTGAATTTATGCGCTCTGTGTCAGTGTGAATTTAATGATCATCGTTAATCCGTTTCGGAAACCTCCTGGGAAAGGGGAGTTACTGAATTTTCGAATTCTCTGTAGTCACTAATGTTGAATCCGAGACTTTTCTTTTTGGGTAATTCTGAAAGTAATGATTACTAGCTTCAGTTGAATGCAACTTGAAATATTTATTTAGATTAACCATGAATCCGTCATCCTTAACTTTATGTTAATAGTAATAAAACATTGACTACAGTAACAACTACTATGTAGTAAAAGTAGTCCAAATATATTTTAACTCAATTTGGCATATATATACTACATTTTTATTTTAAAAATGTATACATTCACATTGCCATACTGATAAAAAAAATGATCATAGAAATGAAAAGGAAAACTGTTAATGAATTATCACATGATCAATTACAAAGCCTTAGATGCAAAACAATACTTGTACAGACACATTTAAAGTTTGTTAACTGAACAGTCTAAGCCCCAGTGGTTACATATACAATTGGATATGTCTGTCTGTGACAGATCAATTTTCTTCAGACTTTCCCTCCATTTAGAGCCTTGTGTATTCACAATAAAGTAAGTTTGTTGGAAGTATGTATTCTTATGTGGAATTCCTTTCTACACCTGATTAGGGACCAACAAAGACGACATGTAACCTGTCACTAGAGGCAACGTAGGTTGGTATTGAATTTGACTTAAAATTTAATTCAATGTACATTTAAAAAGTATGAAATGAGTGTGACTAACAAATGAAATTATTTTTTTTTTAATCAATTATTTACAGAATACATATTTTTCTGTTTATATTCAGTAGACGTTTGTACTGTGTAGCATTATGCAAGGCCTCTACTGTGGCTACATGTAACATGTACCTCGCTTATGGACAGTGCAGACATGCTGTTCGCGCACGTTTGCTATAAGGCCCCTGCTCTGACAAAATTGATGATAATGTATCCTGTTCTAAATTAAAATGAACTGACTGATTTCTGAATAAACAATTAAAATTGAAATAATTTTCAAAGTGGTGGTTAGGTTCACTGATAGTATTACCACTACAGCAACATTCAAAGTGCTTCTATGTGCAACGTACTTTTACATTGCAACCAAAATACCCATATTATTCTTTAACATTGACATTTAAAGAGTGACATGTTTTCCTTACTCAGGCAACAACCAATTCAGCCTTCATTCATCATTAAAAAGTGAAAACTATTTACTCAGATTACTAATTTTTTTTCCTAACTTTTCCAGTGGTATGATATAACTTGTCTCCCCCACTAAACCCACTTACCCACTAAAAGTTAAAGTGTGCTGAGTGCCAAATAGCCTGAAGAATTGCTTGCATTAAGAAACATGGAGCAGCTTTATGCCATTAACCACCACATGTTTCCTCATTCCTCTCTTTCAGAACTACCGTAACAATACAGTTTCATATTACCATTTGCAGTGTGCACCCCCCTTACTCATATCCATCATTGCGCTAGAGGAATGCCTCTCCATTTACTGCTTGCTGAGCTCAGTTCTTCAATTCGCTTGACCAAGAACTGCTTATCACGTTCTTCCTGTAACCATGAGACAACGGTCAGTAAGGGGTTTAAGGGACTCTGAGGATTGCTGTGGCTAAATTATGTTTTATGTAATATCATTTGTCATGGTCTTGTCCTCTGACAAATATTCCAGACATTTTTAAAATAGGTGATGGAGGCACAAATATACACATTAAGCCAATTTAACATACCTGTTTATATTTTTTATGCTACTTACATATCAAATATCCTGTTCCTTCATTTTATATGAAAAAAAAGTGATCTCTTGCTTAATTTCAAATTGATTTTTAATCAACTTCTATTCCTGTTGTGAATCTCTCAAGATCTTGCAAGTCTTTAGGGTATTTTTGAATCTCTTGCCTGGCGTATCATGTTGTATCACAGCTGCAACCATTCCTTAACTTACCATTTTGATCTGGGCCCTGAGCAGGGATACAGTTTTTCCATAGACTGAGGCTAAAGCTGCTACATAGCAGAGAACCACGCTGTCAGAAAAACATAAAAGGAATACAGGATATAAATAACCAGACGGCATGATCGTGCGGAAATCAAGGAGGTGTCTTCATGACACAAACGCTTTAGGCAGTTTTTCGTATTCTGGTCCTAAGAACATCTGCATCTTCACTCTCTCATTTGGCACCAAGTGGTTTGACATTTACATGAGTATTTTTGTGAGTGTTCATGAAGTCACTTCCCAAAGCCAATCAATGAAGACCTCTATTGGACAATGATGGACAAAAAATACAACCAGACAGAAGCTCACATACACTGGTATTTGCTGTCACTCACCAGAAAAGAACAAAAAGAGGAATGGCAAAGGCCTCGGACCCAATGTACCAAAAGAACTCTCGCGTGGAGGCGTTAGAAAGTGAGTTTAAGGCATCTGGAAAAACTGTCCACATTGTCCCGTTAAAACGGAAGGGGCCACAGCTCATAGAAGTTTGGATCCTGAAGGAAACAATAACAGAACATTAAATTGTCAAAATTGGCTTGTGGAACAAATGACTTATTTAGTGAGGTTTTTATTAAGTGAGGACAAATCTATTCGTCAATTTTTTCCCATTGTACCCATTGATCAATATCACACATTTGACAAGGGTTTCTGACTCCACAGTATTTAGTTAAATATTAAATGCACCCACACAGACAGATACACTACCTGTAAATGATATTTTAAAAAGCTGTGACAGTCAAGTACTCACTTCGCCAGACTGTATATCAGAGCCACAGAGGCTAGGATCCAGCCAAAGAGGAGCACAAGAAGGAAAAAGAAGTTGGAGCTATTGGAGCGAAAGGTCCGGTCTGCAGGACGGCAGTTATTGAACAGGGTAATCTGAGAGAAATTAAGAAAGAAGTGCATAGTGGTACATAGTGTTTTAAAAAAAAAATATATATATATATATATATCTCTTACATATCAGCTTTAATGTGATCTACAAAAGCTAAGATTTGGTCAATGAAGTAAAGCATTTAAGAATAAAGACTACATAGTCATTAATATAATAAGCACATAGAGATGTTTTGACTTAAGGGATTTATAGCATGTTCAGTTATTTGTAGCAAAGGTGGTAATATATAAACTGCCAATGAATCCAGCCTCACCTTTCTGCAGTAGAAAATAATGATGAATTTGATTGTGTTGATAGCAGGTAGCAGGGGACAGAACAGAGCTCCAGTCCACACCACCGTTTGTCCATAAACCAGCCCCAAAACATTCTGAGGAACCACAAACTCCTGCCGTCCTACAATCTGAACCAGTTTGCAAGAACACTGATCTACCAGAAACCTGTATAAAAGCAGGGAAATATAAATAGGCAGGTAAAAAAAAACTAATCTCAGTTCAAAAACATTTTTCAAAGAGAAGTAAACTCCATCCTTAGTATAAAAATAAATAAAAAACCAACCTGCGTGGAAACTCCACCAGAATCATCACAACTACAACAGTGATGAAGTCAAATATAGCCAGCTTATACATCTCCTGCCCCACACGGGTCTCCCAGCACTGCATGATAGAAGCAGAACAACACGGGGGTTTTTGTCTTCTTTAGAGATATCGTATTTAGTTATCAATTGTTGCAACGTCTGAATAAAACTGTTTAAATCTGATATAATGTGCAAGAGAATTGTTTGGGGAAATCAAAATAGTTTTCTGCTTATCAAAAAAAAAAGAAAAAAGAAAAACAATTGATGGGTTCTATGCATCAAATGTCACATAACTTTCATAATAAACTGCTCAATTCTTAAATTATACCAATGAACAAACAGCAATGAGCACCAGTTAATTTGCAACAAATTAATTCTGAAAAAGAAGAATTAAAAGATAGAATCTGCAAAAGGTATGTAGCCTGAGAAGCCAAGTTACATTCCCATAAAGGTAACAGGCACAGATAAATGTATCAGGTCTCATCAGCATCGGACATTAGGATTATAGTACCGGATATTTTTTGTGGTTGTACATGCAAGGCTGACATGCTTCACTTTCAGCATCTCCATTGCAAGTGATCTCTGCCCATAATGTAAAGAGCAGGACTCCCAGACTGACCAACCGCAGAAACACAGCCCTGGGAGACAAAGCTTTCATTACATAGGTTACACCCAGATACACTCTAAAATAATGGATGAGTCATTACAGTAGACACTAGACTCAAATATGAAACACACCACATATCCACCCCACCCCCCAAAACCCCCGCCATCCAATCCTCATAAGTCTGTGATCTATATCCCTTCCCTCCTCAACCCTTTCAAAAAACATTCCAAAACTAATCTCACTTAAGAAATGTATGTCTTAAGAATGCTTAATGGAAGAAAAAAAACACTACTGTCTACCAGGATCTCCTCACTTGGACCTCCCCTCTCCGGGTAAGCTCCCACCCTCTCAAGCTCTACCTACATTGTCCCATTCCCCTCTCACCGCAGGAGTGCCAGGATAATGGTTGTGCTTGGCGAATGTTTTTCCAGCAGAGCTATCTGGTCGCACAGGAACGGTACCACAAAGTTAGCTGTCGTGATAACGATAGAGGGCAGATACTGTACTACCAGATCCACAAAGTTCTCTCCTGAACGGTTCTAAAAAAAATAGTTTAAAAATCAATAAATGTACAGTTATGAAACAAAGCATTCATTTGAAACGAAAGCTGAAAACCTGTGCTTTAGCTTGGCCTAACCTGGCTGAACTGGGTAGCCCTGAAGATGCCATAGAAAGCTCCTCCGATGAGCCCGAGAACGATGAGGTTTAGAAAAGCTCGCAGTGAGTACAGACCCACGGTCTGACCCAGAGTCAGAGATGCGGTCTTCAGTTTGATCTGCTGCTCCTCCAGATCAACCTGAGGTAAAGAGGTAGGGAGCACAGCGTACCTGGAAAACGCACGTTGACACGGCGCACAATCGCACGTGCACGTAAACATGCACGCAAACGTAAACATGCACACACGTGCACACACACAACCGCAGCACCGACCTGCAGCTGATAGCGGATGTTGTTCTGTTTAAGCATGGTGGCTCGATCACCTTGAAGACCATAATCCCAGCCTGTAAAAACCAACGTGCTGTATCCACCAACTGTCCTGCCAGAGGTTTTAACAGCAAGACGAATTACACCACCCATCCTGTAAGCAATCACATGAGAGATAATATTGTTAAATATTGAATACCACTGGTGGAATTCATCGGTGTAAACCATAGCCATGGCATCTTCCACATCCATTTCTAGAGGGTATCCATGTGGCTGATGGTGGATAACCGTCATGCATCCATCTACTTACTATAGATCTCAAGTGCAGCTTGGTTTGGGTTTAAACTTGTCACTTATCACAGCAAAAGCCTTATATTTTCTAAAAGAAACTTCTGGACTCTAATTTAAAAGGCACGAAAGAAGAAATTTGTAGATGGAGACACAATATAAAGCAAAATGAATTTAGACAACTAAATAAAGGATAATAGTGTGAGGTGTCATAATATAACATGCTACAGGTACGGCTTTACTCTTCTCCAGAACAGCGGCCTTCCCCAGAGTTGGTCAACTACAATAACAGGGGGAAACGTAATTGATGGATGTGGCAATACATCAGAGGCCAAACCATTCTGTCAGAAAGCCGACAAGATGAGCATACGTAGCCATACTCTTCATGTGAGTGAGTGATTGTGGGACACACCGGATTATTATGCAGATAAGACAAAAGATGAAGTAGAAGGAAACCGTGAGCAGGTAAGCCAGGCGAATGTTGTACGTGAAGTCTTGGCCACTCGTCAATGTATTCTTATAATAGCCGTAGAACAGGTACGAATACTCCATAAAACCCTGATGGAGAAAGAGAAATTGAGTATTGGGGGGGGGGGGTTAGGGTTAGGGTTAGGGTTAATGACTTCCCTGAGAAATAAGAGCAAAACAAATAAATATATTATATCAAAGTCTCTTACGGTTCCAGTAAGTAAATTAATGAAATATTCGTGGAAAACAACCAAGCTTTGAGGATTGGGGTCATAGCCCATGCAGTCATCTGAAATAAAACAGAAAAAGAAAAAAGCTAATAATTTGCAACTTGTAAATGTATTCCACTGACCAAACATCACAAGCATGGTTGAATAATTATTAACAGTAT